>JAUOBX010209986.1:0-11844 GCA_032360705.1 Eupentacta quinquesemita
CCCCGGGCCCCCCGGCCCCCCCCCCCCCCCCGGCAGATACGCTACTGGGGGTTGTACCGGCAATCTGTATCATTGTCAAATGCACCTAAATGCAATTATTACATTTTTCGCTTTTAGAGAGATGATTTTATGCCTTTCTGTTTCGTAATCAATTATCGGAATAATCAGTGCCTTCAACCCTCCAAAACGGGACTTAGGCCCTATCATATTTTGAAACTGACCCGTTCTCAAGAAAGTATGACCCCCTGCCTGACTTGAATAAATTTTGATATGGAAGAAGACACAAAATGAGCTTTCATTTGATGTATATTTTCTGGATAAGTCTGGGAGGGAATATCAAATTTTCATTGTTTCAAGTTGTTCACATTCACGTTTGTTCAGACGACCTCGAATGACCCCTTGGTTTACCCCCGGACTTTATTCCTTGACATAAGTCGTTGAATGCGTGTATGTGTGTCTGTGCGTGTGTGCGTGTGCGTGTGTGTGTGTGTGTGTGACGCTTCGCTTGTAAGCACGATAAGTTCACCCACCTGATTGGATCAAACTCACACTTGGTAAGTACAGTATGTTCACGAACCCTATTGTTTTGGGGTCAGGTCAGCAGGCATCTGTGGTCACTAGAAGTCTGAGCCTGAAATCCTGGTAACACGATTAATCCAGAATGCTCGGCCTGATCAAGGTGAAATTAGGTGTGTAGCTTTCTTACGGGGAGTACAGGAACCCTATGTTTTTTATAGGTGAAACGGGTGTCATTTCAGTGTCTAAGTGTGTATTTGTCCATTCTGCAAAGTTTCAGCCAGGTTCTCCCTGTATTCTAGGGAAATAAGCACAATTTATAGTCGAAGATAAAGATTGACTTACCTGAAAGTTGATGATTTAGAGAGAATGAATGACACAGGTGTGTCATATAGTGATGAAAGTGCATTAACTGAATTTCCCGGCGATTCCTGCTGAGTTTTCTGTAGTGATTCAGAGCTAGAATTACTAGAAATTAGACGAGCCGTCTCCTTTATACGCAGGTTAATAATCACACAAGCAAAACAATCGGGCTGGCCGTAATACGAATCATGTCACGTTTTGTTTATCTGATTATTAGTTTGGAATCAAGGACACGCAGTCTGTGTTTTCGTCGCTAAATATCGATTCCGTCAGCATGAAATAATAGAAACGTACAAGGCTGAACACGACTGAAATAACTTACTTCAACCTTGACGAACTAAATCAGTCGAATTCGCAGTAGTTAATTCTGTTAAAACACATTATGGCGTGACAAGCAAAAGATTTGTCCAGCTGTGGTATGTTTGATTTGTTTATACTAGACAAGGGACTGCGTCCTATATGATGCCTAACCTTTTGCCTGAGCATCCTTCTCGGTTTTATCCCCACACACGACAACCTCGAAACGTCAATGGGTTGTCGTGGCCGCGCGATATCAGCAGTTCCAAATTTCAAGTTTGTTCCAACTTTCTCGAAAAAATTAGATGATCAATACTTAGGGAATGAATGTGAGGATATGAGGTAATTTACTTCATTCAAGACCGATGATGACGTCATCACAGCGGCTGTGAAGAGCTGTTGGTTTTTTGTGTTTTTTTTCGCTACAGGTTCAGGGAGCCACTGAAGGCTCATCGAGGAATCCTGGCCATGTTGATCGTAGATGAGCACCGGCGATAACTCGCCTTCTCTTTTCGACTAGTGCTCATATGTTATCGAGGCAGGGGTGTACAGTTCCAATCCCAACCTGCTCCCGGGACCGCCATTTTACGTGCCCATCCGACAGACGACAACAAACCCCCGTAATTACCGAGCCTACTGCGCCACAGAAGAGCCCGGACACCGAGATCCCGCCAGTCGTCACTGTGAGTACAGCCACCACTGGAGATGGTGTTTGTGGGAATCGTACCCGGAGCAAACCGGACCTATTGTACTGCCGAGCGTCACTGATACCGCTCGACCACTCTTCCGCAGTGTAGCTGATGAAAAATAACATAGTTTCTCAGAAACACTCTTGCCGACCTTAATAGTTATTGTAACAACGTGTGACAACGTCACTTTAAGAAGGGGATATGCGTCGGTAATATTTCAATTAATTCACGATAGTCGAATGTTAATCTGGGAAACTGATGATGTTTTGCCAGTTCTTGGGGTTAATGTCGCCCGACTATATAGTTCGTAAATGCAAGTGGAAACACACAGATCTGGGTTTTCACCTCAGTTGCTGATAATTAAGCTGATAACATGCTCCATGAACTATACAAACTGAACTAGATAAAATATACACCGAAGGAAGAAAAGCAAATTGAGCGTAAACATAACTATCAATACATATACTTTGAGAATTTCGAATAAGACCTTGCTGTATCTTCCATTCTTAAGTGCATCCAGCGATTAATCCAGCAATAAATAAAGTAGGTTTCGACGACAATCGTATAATTTGATGATGACGTTGAAAGCGTATCTGATGACCTCATTGTATGGCAGCGGGGTACTTTTATAATTCCGACCACAGTGACACGCAATCTACTCTACACTTACCACCACTTACCCCCAGGTACTATGGGAATAATTATACTACTTTTCGCTTAGTGTCAAGGCCAAGTAACATACCACATGCCTATCGAATGGTATTACTAAGCAAAACGGTCTAGATCTAACCGTCTTCATAGCGTTGGCAGGGAAATTACTTTTATCATGTTAAGAACATATCTTGTCAAAGGTCACAGGAGGAGTATAAAGTCATGTTGTGGCTGTGCCCAATTTATTTTCAATATGGCGCATGTCACTTCACATGCACTTACTCAACAAGGCAGACTCGGGAGTACTACATCAACCAGGCCTATCAATTGTTCTGAATGATTTATAATTAGTAACTGAAGTTACTAGGGAAAAAGTACACTTTTTTGTCCCTGTTCAGATATATAACTGATATATGTCATGAACAATTTGCTGCTCACATACCAGCAACATGGCTATTATATGCCATATATTTTATTATTGTGATAAGATAATATTAATAATAATAATAGTAATATTTCGTGCTTATATAGCGGTTTGTTAATGACAAACTCAAGCGTTCCACAGATATTACCTCTAAGCGGTACGCATTCCGACAATCCCGGTGAGTATATGGCAGCAGATAATCCAGCGCCTATCGTACATCGGTGAAACGAATGCTCCAACAGTTGATGGGTCAGTTAGCATAAAAATATAGTATTTAATATATAGTAAAACTATGGCGTCTGTGACAATTAACAATTTGCCTGGGGCTCCGGGGCACTTATAATTACAGGCGTATCGTGGATGAGCTGCGATTCATGTGAGTTCGACAGAGTACTTCTAGTAACTCAAGGTATCTCAATTGCTACACTCCAAGCAGGTGTAAACTGTTACCATGCCAGGTAATTTTCTATTATTATTATTATTTAAAAAAATACTTATAAAGCACCGTTAGTAACTCTATGGCGCTGTACAAAGACAACTAAAAACTTAACAATGCGTTTCCAAAGTTCAAACCTTTTTTTAAATGACATTGTGCTTGGATAGCGCGCACGTTTTGGTTCGACCAGTTTAAAGACAATGCATAGAATTATTGAATGACCTTCAGCGACGTATTATAGAGAAGAAGTATAATAAACATTCTGAACATTCATGGTTCTTCAATTGAAAATTACTGGTATATCATTGAATAATAAGCCCTCATCCTCCGTGCTGAGAATCAGCCTCAGTTTTAGCCAGACATTGATAATATTGGATCGTAGGAATATTATGACGGCCTCCAAAGCGGGAATCGATGGAACGAGCTGCTCATTTCATGACTGGATGAATAGGTCAAAAATCACTTCAAATCGTTATCAGAATATCGCTTCATGCATTTAGTGTTCTACCTCCAACAATCTCAATGTATGATGCTGATAACAATTGCTAATAAATATCGGACTTTCTCGTTGCCACAGCTTCGGAGGGCTTGCAGTAAGTAAGTTGGGTATTCCGTGAATACTATATGAATATATACTATTGTCACTATCTATATATTAAGACTGGGTTAATATATATCACATGAATTATCATGGTAACAGTACTATAGCTGCATGACGCAACGCGGATGTCATGAGAGTTTACTATCTTCAATTTAAAATTGAATTCCCGAATAGCCTTTTCAATATACGTTATTATAACGCATGCTTACTATGGTACATTACAGAGGACCCTTATGGTACTAAAGAAACTATAGCAACATACTAACTCACATAGAGGCAATTATATTTCTCCGATTACTGTAATACAAGTACAATCAACTATACATCCCTATAGATCCCTCTCAGCCAGGGGATCCCTCTTCTTCAATTTGTACTAAAATCGAGAGCTGATCTGACGTCAGACTTCAGAGTTTGATATGGAACTATCAATGTTTGCAAACGGGTTCTAATCCAATATTAGGCTCTACAAAATCGGAGAGGAGCAGCGAGACTGGTTTTCGAAATTAATTGGCAGTGATAGGTAACTGTCACAGTTACCAGAACAGCTTAGGTTTTTGTGACGTTACTGGAGGCACTGTTTAGAGTCACTGGATTTTCGATAGTCAATTGTAAAAAAAAATGGCAGTACATTACCCCTGTTCATTTTGTGATCCAAGAAGCCTAGGAAGGAGATATCCGTAGAATAAATAATAGAATTATAAAATATAGTATACCTGTGAATGATTATTGATGATAGTTGCTGAAGTAGTCTTCGTCAATCCATCATATGCCCTAGACCAGGAACCTTGTAGAAATAAAATAAAATAGCAAAGTTGCATGATGGTCTAAATAGTTAAACTCAGGTGGACGACTCTGTATGTATTTTATCACCAACGGAAATATTGCATCATTACGCACGAATAGAAAATAACCCCTAAAGTTCAATAGTTCCGGATTATGAGTGAAGGGGTTCAACCGTGTGGAGTGGTGCAGGCAACCGCTCAACCAGAAATCCTCGTCCATGAGATTCTTACTGGAGGCAGTCACGACCCCTCAAGTCTGATGATTCTCTAGGAGGACAAAAACCAAAGCAATGACAAGTAGGGGTACCAACTGCAAAACATGGGGACACAAGCTCTTACCATGGGACCCAAACTCGCCCATAGGAAAACATACCCAAGAAGAATATATACCGGGGAGGTACATACTGTGAAAATGACATAAGATGTGAAAACGATACAATAGCTAACAGTCCCAACAATGCATCTCTAACGCTAACTGTCACAATGCATATACGACACTAAGATAATAACGGAGAAGTATTTCCCAACTCCTTCTTCTGAGACAAATATGAATATAGTGACGGAAATACAGCCAAATGCAAAGTCATTGCAATAACCTTCCTGGCGAGTGCCGAATGACAACAAATATTACATATATGCAGGAAAAAGGATAAATAACCCACTGAAAAACACGGATAGTCGACTGTGTGAACACAATTCACATGACTACGGGGAGGGGAGATGCCCAGGGACTCCGAAGACCCATCCACAACATGCATACAAGTGGGGAGTAATAACAAAGAATGAGAAGCAATACTCATAAATGAGTGGAAGAAAGAATAAAACCGCCGCGCTTGCGAACCCCCAGACTCGTGCAGTTATCGAAGGAAAAACCAAAACTCATGCTCCACGACGCTGGAACAGAAGCCCACGCTCCTAGCAAATACGCACTTTTACGTGAATTTTACGTGAAATTTACGGGAATTTTCCAACATTTCCGTCTCGACCGTTAGCTCTAGCTATACTGCCCGACGTATCATATAGGCTACAGAGGCTGTTCTCGGTGTCACGCGCGGCTGAAGACTAAAGTCGTTGCCCGAGATTCTTGCCAAGTGCTCACGGGGGCACCGGGCGTGACATCCGCTATTGCATGGTCAGCTATACGAGCGCCCTCAAGGGAGATACTGGCTATTGTTGTACGGAAGCCTCGCCTGGCCAATTCCGCCCGGTAATGTAGGTAAAGAGTTAAAGGCCAAGGGGATCAGTGCGGAATAACAGACTTACGCAACCGCTCGGCGGCCAAATGTAACTACAGAAAACACGGGTTACCTAATTACTGGAAACTACGGGGTAGCCATTCCTGCTGAAGCTGGGGTGACTATGTTGTGCCTCCAACTGAGCGAACTGAGTCAATTTTAAAGATATGATCACAATGAGATGACTAAGAGAGTTGACACATGCCTTCGCTGGTCCGGAGAGGATCCTCGACTGTATTGGGCAGCTGTAGGAATTAATGCCTACTGATAAGTTCATTATCCTGACAAGAATATTTATATCAGTTATACGGCTTAATGCATCCCATTTGTCCAATCCATAGATAATATTAAGGGTCACTTCATTCGAGTACTCTGATCACTGATTGGTTTTTGTTTCATGTTTTGCTCCATTTCGTGATATTAACTTGTCAGGGGAAGTATGAATAACTACAGCGATATGTTCGAATAGCGGTCGTGGCTATGGTCGAATTGCAGGTCGAAACACATCACTCGAATGCTCCGCAATAACCAAAGCACATGTATATTATTACAAAAGATAAATTACTCATATTTATTGTTCAGGGGCCTATCATATTGACACGCCTTGCATTGCGTATGTGGAATCATGTAAAAAGCTCCGCAATAATCAGAACACATGTATATCATTGCAAAAGGTAAATTGCTACTATTTATTGCTCAGAGGCCTATTATATCGACACACATTGCATCGCGTACGTTTATGTCAAATCAGGGGAGTCGCTTTCATGGAGAGAGTGCAATTAACCTATTGTTTTTGGTGTTGCACAAAAATAGAGAGACATATTCTGGCCAAGTTTGCACTGTCAACACGACAACGTGATGAGGTTTAGATACTTTAGGTTTATGTTTAGTTGGTGTGTCTCCCAGAGGCTAAGTTGGAGGCCTTGTAAATATAAGCCCGGAATAATGGCCATACTTATATATTAGATCTGTTGAGTTCACGCCAAATGTCACCAGAGGTCAACAAAAACTTGTGAACACGAGACGCATGTCTGATCTATTCAAGCTGGAATTTGGTGTGCCGCTATGTTACCTGTCAAAAACAACTCCTGTTGCGTGTGGTGCATGTAAACTGTCCGTAACTCGTGGAAGAAGTTGGTTTTTCTTGTGGATTCCAGCTTAGCCCAGGAGAGTAAACTTGATGTCATAGTAATTTAGTGTTAGCTATGCCACAATCGAACACAAAAAAGTGGGTATACGATTATAGGAAGAAGAGAGGTGGAAGAAGTCTGCTTGCATTCTAGTTTTTCGAATCGGTCGTCATTTCATTGAGAAGATGGAAAATACTTTTTCTTCTATATTTACGAATAATTATTAAAATACTGTTGTAGCAAAACTGAAAACCAACATTTGGCTATATGGAAGAAATACCGTTTAGAAAACATAAATAAATAGGATAAATATATAATATATATTTGTCATTGACCTATATTGCACCAGTCACCTCACAAAATACTACACGTTCAGTAATTGCGGACTAAGAAGCACAGTTTGACTTAGCATTTTGCAACATTACACTTATCATGTATTTAGTCTTGTGTGATTTATTTACTGACTTCCGATTATCAACGTGGGCTTTTCTATCATGAGTAGTGAAATAATGTGAACTAGCAGAACACAATATACTACACGTATTAGCCGCAGTTACCAACGCGTATTTTCTGGATTTTGCAAACAAATGCATACGCTGTAACGCCTGATACGTGTGAAGCGGAGTTTGGCAAAATACCAAATGAGTGTGTACACATCTAATTTAACATGGTGTTAACAAAGAAACAGTATCTTTACGTCCATTGAGGGTCTAATTTCGAGAATAGTTCTTTTCTGCGACTCCACTATCCCATTATTGATCGGAGCAATTGACGTGAATCTGATTCAACCACCAACTGTAATTTGTATGATGCTCTCATGTGAATTTACATAGTGTTGCTGCATTTCAAATATCTCTCAGATTGATTTTCTTGCAATATCATTCGTCCCAGCGGGATTTGCAAGATGGGTTCTTTATTAATGTAAATGTTTCAGAAAGCTACGTGACGCCGGGAGCGACACCAGAGTGGATAAATCGCAGATCAGTCGAGCATGTGACAAACGGCGCCTCCCTTTAACTCTTCACCTACCAGGCGGGATTAGCCAGGAGAGGCGTCCGCACTACAATGACTAGGATCTCGCTTGGGGGCGCTCCTATAGCTGACCATTCAATCGCAGATGTCACGCCCCGGTGCCCCCGTTACCACTCGGCCCAAATCTCAGGCAACTACTTCAGTTTCGAGCGGCGCGTGACACCGAGAACAGCCGGGCAGTATAGGGCTAATGGTCGAGACTGAAATGTTGGAAAATATCCAATAGTGGTAAGCAAAGGGTTTTGTTACATTGTATTCGTCCCGTCCAGTCAGATACAAACACCCACAAGGGGTTAATACTGCATGAGGGGGGGGGGGGGGCAGCATGATGTGAATACATAGCGTTCTAAAATCAAAACGCGAAGTGTTCTCATCGACCTCTTCAGAAGTATAAACATGTACGTAGAGTGGATGACTCATGTTGTATATTACGTATAAAATGTTACAGAACTGCTTAGAACACAAATAGTTCAGTTCAGCTGTTTAAAGCACATTAAGCTAACACACACGATAATCAAATAATATGAACATGAGTAGGGCCAAACGGCTTTTCAGTTAGGTAGGTTATTTCACCTGCCTTTTATTATAAGCAATAGTACTGTGCCCTTTTGAGAAACTTCGGAACAATTTTCGAAATTGAATTACTAATAACAAAAATATAAGAATTTATCCAGAATAAGCGAATGCGAGATTCGAATGTGGTAACATAGTGGATTGGTGACATAGTAACCCAGATTAAGGTATATATATCGAATTTGTATACACCTGGATAATCTATAGTTCAACTATATTTATTTGTACGGATGACGCTACACCGAACCGAGGCCAAAATAATATTGAGCAGCATGTATAGTGCGACATTTCCCCCCAAGTATATAGGGGTATGGGGTGTGTGTTCGGGATTTCAAGGATATAGGCAAATTACACTATTTAAAGTAACCATTCAAATGACCTGCCATCAAGACTCGTGACAGTCAGGTATTCAAAAGAGAGAGAGAGTCAATGAGAGAGTAAGCAGTGATATACCAGTACCAGAACAGATGTTATATTGTCCCCGGCTGAACGTGCCATAGGTACACATATAAATATTAGTCTCTCCCACCGATGAAAGTTGTTCAGTGCCAGGCAAGCTTCAGACAGAGGTTTCAACAGCATGTCTAATCAAACAGATTATCCTTTAGTAGGCCCGCGAATTGACTTAACCAAATAGTCAATCTCAGTGTTCGAATTGCTGACAGCAGTCTCTATCATCCAGTGCATTGAAAGTTTAAAGAATCAATTTTCCCCGAATGTTATACGAAATAGGAGTCATGTCGGAATTGCACGACCCGTTATTGAATAGACTGCACTTAGTTCACACGAAATTTCCGATTCTTTATTGTAAGTTGTCAATTCCAAGCATTATGACTTTTTTCACGCACTTAAGGCACAGCCCGCGATCCTCTCACGCTGCCGCGAAAACTTTCCGCCTCAGCACGAAGTGGCTCGACTAAACTTTGCGAACATGCACTATGCGACAACCCCAGTACGGGCGGGAGTCAACTCTCGTTCATATCCATATCCTAGTCGCTGCAAAAGTACCTAACATGGCTTATCATTTCAATGTTAAGGGATCTTTCACTAGGATATGAATATTTGCATCAAGCTGCATAACATGACAGTTATGCTAACAGATGGGGAAACAACATGGACACATACACTTTGCTATATATGTTCCATTTGTTCTTTTACTGCGCGATTCAATATGCAGTCATTTCGTATTAGTCATGAAGGTAAATTGACTATATACAGAAGTAGGTTTGATCACCTACAGTTCGTGACGTTATTTGAATTCGAGTACGTCTTATTCCGTCTGAACGACATTACTCGAATGCACCATTATTACATTAATGGTGACAGTATTTGTCGATGTCATTTAAATCAACAATGATTCTGGGAAAGAGTTGTGCAAAATCACGCACCCGGTGTGCCTAATCACACCAAAATTCTTCGGATATAATTAAATACACCACGTTATATCTACATGAAGACAGCGATGTTCTGTGATTACATGTGAGATCCTTGAGGTGTCATTACTTAGTGAATGTGGCGAGCGATAGCACATAGGCGAACAGGTGACAAGATACTTACTAGCTATTTGATGAGAAAGTGATGAGAAAGTTCTTTGCACATTCCGTGATTCGACCACGGCAATTGGTGACTTATCACGTCCTACCAAATACTTTGCCCTAAATAAATGAGATAACTTGAAGCCAGATTTATGCATCGACCCGTTATGAAAAGTCATAGCGTATATCTGAAGAGTGGGTCGACAATGGCATTTGAGGTTTCGTTATGTTAGGTGTGTATGTTGTTAGACGTTGGCCCTGGTTGGCTACCTAACAAAACCTCCACAAAATGTTGCCACTCTCACACAGCCAGTTGCCTTCTACACGCTAATTTCATATTTGTTATATAATGTAGGAGCAGAAGGTATGACCTGCATTAATACGTATTAATACATATATACGCCATATAATCACCATAGTCACAAGAAATATGCACAATCTGTAATCATAATCACCTCGGAAAATACTTAGTTTGGTATATTTTCCCCCGCCTGTGTTACATATTTTCACTGATATTTTTTTCAAAGGGAAGGTTGTGTCAGACATGTAACCATATCTGCCAGGAGGTAGGCCATTACAAAAACACCCCAAAAGCTGAAAGCTTACATGCACAGGTATACTCTGTGAGATGTCCAGCCTTCACCCAGGACGAGACCAGTCTGTTGAAATTAATAGGCTCTACCACGTTCCGCATTGTGGCAGCTGCCACATGAATATATTTGTTTCCTATATATCTGAAGACTACAGTGTCCCCTGATTAATAAAATCATCCTATT
Organism: Eupentacta quinquesemita; assembly: GCA_032360705.1. Taxonomy (NCBI): domain Eukaryota; kingdom Metazoa; phylum Echinodermata; class Holothuroidea; order Dendrochirotida; family Sclerodactylidae; genus Eupentacta; species Eupentacta quinquesemita. The sequence continues at coordinate 11,041 of JAUOBX010209986.1, forward strand.
TTGTGTTGTGGAGGATTTGGGTCTGGCACCCAACTCTGCTCCCGTACTTCAGCGTCTCAGTTTTATTTAGGATTGATGAAAATTACAATGTCCCATGAGGACATGTAACTCAAAATTAAAGATCAAGTGATTCCACATGAGGCTCAGCTATTCCTGTTTTAGTAGTATGGAAGGAGGCAGGATCCATCATCCGACTTGCTATCTTTCTACATCATTTTGGTTCATTCAGTTAGGGTTAGAAACCCGGACTGGGAAAACGCCAGAGCCAGAAAAACAGCTGCCGTAAGGTCAACACAATACAAGCCAATAGCGCACTCAGAAACTTTGGGGAGTGAACTTGCCAGTGGAAGGTGGTCTCACGAATGCCCCCCCCCCTCACACACACACAGGAATTCCACTTCGCCTCCAGAACAGCCCCACCGACACGCATTCTCAACAAACGACAGCTGGTGGTATCCAGAGACAGAACCTGGATAACTCGAGTAAGTCAGAGCTCAAGATACACAGGGAACTCGTTGGATAACTGGGCAGTTATATTATTTGATGTTATTGAGGCATGGTTGTGACCATGAAAAAACACATCGCAAACACATGATGTGAATACATAGCGTTCTAAAATCGAAACGCGAAGTGTTCTCATAGCGCTAGTTTTCACATTTAAAACCGTTCTTCGTAGGGCACCTGTCTAATCAGTAATTGAAGCAGATGGCAACAAACGCCAGTTTCTTAACGAGTCTCATTGGTCGAGTCTTTGGTATAACTTCTCGAATAATCATGCAAATAACCCAATGTTATAAAATGTAT
>JAUOBX010210097.1:0-11842 GCA_032360705.1 Eupentacta quinquesemita
ATGCTACAGCGACGTGAGCGGAGATTATCGTAGCAACAGTGTAGATCAAGTCAGTAATGCGTCGACAGGTCGTCAACGGGAGCCTCGATTTTGCTGATTCCTCAATCCATCCCCCTCTCCTCTCCAAGGGATGCGAGAATTGTCGATATAAGGAGGGGGGAAGAATAGCTCTGATAGATGCGACAAGGATGGTCCATATATGGTGTGCATATGTTGCAAGTACGAAGGATGGTTGACGAACGGAATGATTGAACACATTGTGGAAACATGGCAGACCATGGACATGACCACGGGCCCACTTGAAGGTTATCAGGTGTCTATTCGGTTTATATCACCTGGAGAAAAGTCGTAGTGAGCATTTGGGCAGCTGTTCGATTTCGATTTGATTCGAATTGACTGATACAGGTTCAGGAAGCCACTAAAGTGTATTAAATTAAGGAACCTAGATACCGTAGAACCGTAGATAATGACTGGCGTAACTCGCCTTCTCTTTCCGACTAGTGCTAAGGTGATATCGAAGCAGAGGTGTAACCATCCCAACACCGCCCTTTTACGGGGGGGGATGTTACTTCAGATCCTGAAGAGCGGAAATTTTGGAGTTTACTGCGTACAGCCGACTTCCTATATCCCAACTAACCCACAACAACTCGACTAACAATGTAATTGAGAGGTGGTTGTTAGAATTATAACACGAACGAAGGACGAGGCTGAGGAAGGTCATGAGGAACACCAAGGTACATACCCTTCTAGACGGAGAGTATCATCAGGTAGGGATCAGTGAATTTGGGGACTGACTAGGGGAGGATCGTTGAACGTTATTCATTTCTGCAACACGTCTTTCACGTGAACTAATTATCCCGTCGGTATCCAGGTTATTCAGCGAAGGCAGGACGGCTCTGAGAACTTCTACCGGAGAATGAATGATTACAAGGCTGGGTTTGGTGATCCCGAGGGGGAGTTCTGGCTGGGCCTCGACACTATCTATGCCCTGGCCTCTCAGGCCCCTCAACAACTCCGTATCGACCTACGAGACGCCGTGGGCTCCAGCAAGCACGCCACCTACAGTAACTTCTCCATCAGCGATGAGAGCGACGGCTTTCGATTGTCCTCCCTCGGTGATTACTCCGGCAATGCACGTAAGTTATTTGAGCTGGCGCCCCTCTTGTCGCCTCTCTTGGCGCCTTGCCTGATGGAACATTCGTAACATTACTTATTTCATGTCCAGACCTAATGTTTCTTGTCGCCCTCTCCCCCGTGTTTCTCATCGATATTCCTCGTCGAGTTTTGAGTGCCGACATCTAAGTAAGTATGCAATCAATGAACATGTTTGCAGCGTGCCTGCCGGGCTATTGTGGAAGTCCCATGGAGTATGATGATCTTGATCTACCAGGTATTTGCTTGAACCTATACACGTCTTAGCACTACATGACCTCACAGGTGGTAGGGGACCTTTGCCGTGTGTCAAGAGATAACGTTCAAACGGTTCTCCCAGCCTGAACTAAGACAGATGTAGGACGACACTAAATTCCCCCTGTGTACCAGCCATCGTTCACATGATCTACCACCTGTATGGTGACTGTGGTCTCGTGACCAGTTCAATCAGAGCTAGAGAAGGTGCTGCGGGATAGTCATAGAAATCTTTATGGCTTTCATTAGTTTTTTTGTTAGTAACTGTTTACACTCATCTAATATACATATATACTTCGGGGGATTCAGGCAATTGTAAGTGTTGGATTCAGTTATGCAGTGTTTCGAAGGAGAGACACATGCGTGTACAGCTAGCTTCCGGAAGCTCGTTATCCGCGTGTCGTTCTCCGCGCTTGTCATCAACCAGTAACGAATTACAAGAACGTGGTTGCTCGCGTGAACGCGCATGCGTGTCTTTAATATCTCACAGAACTACACCAATTTCGAGCTGAGAACGGATAATCGTGGAAAATGGAAACTGGAAAACAGAATTTACATTTTTGTGAATTTGAAATTCGGTGGGACCCGGGCTGACGGTCTCTGGCGCTGTGAACACTAACAATTGAATGAAAGGCACCATGTGTTACAGGTAATATATTTGGACGTTTTCCCTTCTCTCCCCTCCTTCCCTTCCAGGTGATTCCCTGAGCTATCATGTCGGGATGCAGTTCACTACCAGGGACGTCGACAATGACCAGAGCCCAAACAAGAACTGCGCCCGCTTTCACAAGGGCGCTTGGTGGTATAAGAGCTGTCTGCGCTCCAACCTCAACGGTCGCTTCCGTAACCCGGCAAAGGAGCATGCTGATGGTATCCTATGGGTATTCTGGAAGGGATATCAGAAGACAGTGCCTTTCGTGGAAATGAAGATAAAGAAGGCTTGAGAAGGATTCTACCAGACATTGTCTTGCCTTTTTTCATATTTCGATTTTTCTTGTAGGTCGTGGCTCAGGTTTCACGATCTCTAAAATATGACGGTTATAGAGCTGTTCTCTAGCTCCCAGTCGATTCATACCCTCTATCCGTGATTCCATTGCAAGTTCGCCTCCATTTCCTATCACAAAGGCTCAATTGTTCCCTATCGTTCAGAAAGTTGGATTAGGTAATTTTTACCACACATTGTGGCACATCTCAAGGTCATAAATGGGGCGACGATGCCCACTGGAATAAGTTTTTCCTATTCGCTAGCTTCAACCCTGCACTGAAATACATGAATTGCCCCATTCGCTAACTTCAACCCTAATCACTCGACTATATGCGCAGTTCTAACAATGGAACCAAACCAATACTGTACATAAGCAACAGCCAATCAGCAAATACCTTGTAGGCCACCCGGTGCGCATCGAATGGAAATTAAGTTTAACAACAACTTGGGTGAAACATGTTCCTGATTTATTCCAGAGACCCTAAAGAATCCGCTTCTGATGGTGATCTTGTTTTGTATTGGACCCAAAACACTTTATACTTGTATACTGCTTATCGGGTAAGTTGGGACTCACGCATTGTCTTCTCTGATAGTCTGTCTAGAACTTGTTTGTGTGGAAAGAAAACTTGTATCCATGCATGTACACATACTTCCAAGTAATGTTTTTCAATAAACACGGAATTATAATTTAAATTTCGTTTTCTGATGTTGTCATTGTTCCTCTTGACAATACATGGACAGAAGAAGTTCGGACACCCCAGTCGGGTGACTGATGGCGCACTTGCTCTTAAAAAAGCAGCGTTTTCCATGCCATATGACGCAGACGCCAGGGAATGGTCGCTTCAGCACCGTCTTCGAGATAAAATGCGGTGGAAAAGCATCAGTAATCAGCGATGGAAATTCACTTGACATAACAACCATATACCGAGTGTGATTTTCAGGGGAAATTTGTCTTTTGAAAGCTGGAAATGTGAGTTATAACCTTTATGGGATATTCTTTGCAGGAAACACTAGTCACTTTGTAAACTTCGTCGAACTAGTCCTTACAGTGACGTTACTATGGTGAATTCGAATGTACGTAGGGTGTCCGAACTTCGAGGGGTTCCGAACTTCGGAGGGGTATACTGCATAATTTAAAAATGATAACTATATCTCGTGCTCATACCGTCTTCCCTCGTCGATGACATGTTGGAGCGCTTTCACGGATATTACCCCTGATCCAGGAAACAGGTATGCTCTCCGACAGTCCCAGCGCTGTTTCTAATAGGTGCAGATTGTAGTACTTCAATGAAATGAAAACCTGGCTCAAACTCTGGTCACCTCTCCGAAATACAATCACGTTCAACCATTAGCACCCTATATGTAGCATTAGTACCCGATAAAATATGATCAACTTTCAAGATCATCAGATCCGAACTATAGAAGAAGCATTTGGCATATTTTAACGAATGGGCCAAATGGTCCACCAAACGACCTTGGACCTTGAATCTCTGATCATCCTATATGTAGCATTGGTACCCGATGACAATGATCAACTTTCATGATCACAAGATTTGAAGTCTGAGAGGAGAAGCATTTAGCAGAGTCAATGGCTCCCCTACGAGAGGATGGGCCGAGATACCTCGCCACTCTGCAGTTGGACACTATTCTGGAAGATAAGGCAACATTCGCAGGTGTATATCCACTCTTCGTCATACTGGACACGAGTACAGTGCAATCAAATTATTCTATGCAGTCACGTCCGTGTAAATGTATATAGGCTCATATCGATTGTCATCGACACAAGTACATATTGTAGACAAACTGCTCAACAATAGCTGGTTTAACAGAAACATAATAATATCCTAATATATATCGAAATATCATCCTAATTCGCTGAAGGACAACCCTCCAAAAATATTCGAACAATGATTTTGAATTCGTTTAATAATATAGTATTCAAATTTGTGTTGGTCAGCTTAGTCCCACTGGATCCATGGCCAAACCATAATTCACTTGAGCGGGTGGAGTGGTTTGTGGAAGTTCTTACGAATCGCATTATTAGAGGGAATTCAACCCTCTCTAGCTGGGTCCACTCCGTCCCTAGTGCAACCTGACAAAGTGGCAAGTGTGCTTCAACGACAACGATAACTGAGGGCTGGAGGGTCATCATAAAAAACTAGGAGAGTCGCCACAGCCCTCGAAGACCCAATGAATCAGCTTTGGAATAATTCCAAGACTAATATTTATTTTACTATCTGGAGCTTGGATGAAAATATTTGGCGGATGAGTCAGGGACTCGGGGTAATAAGGCAGTAGTCTGAAGAACCTACTGGGACAGACACAATAACAGGACTATGATAGTAGGGATACATCATTACATTTGGTCCGCTTGGCTTTTAGATGGCTCCGTTACTCTAGAGGAATTGACCATAAATTATTCCAGACAGCGCGCTTCGTATCTCATTGAGGAGGCATGGCAGATAAAGTATGTCGCTTTGATTACCATTAACGAGCAATAATATGGTATACATTGTGCTAAATAGACAGGCATAGACAGGCATGATAGACAGGAACGTGTTCCATGAATATTTTAGAGACATATGTTCCAGACATAAACACAGGACTATGGTAGTAGGAATATGCATCATTACATTTGGTACGCATGGCTTTTAGATGGCTTCATTACTCCAGAGGAATTGACCATATTCCAGACAGCGCGCTTTGTATACCATTGAGGAGGCACGGCAGATAAAGTAGCTCGCTTTAATTACTATTATCGAGGAATAGTATGGTATACATTGTGATAATTAGACATGCATAGACAGGCATGATAGACAGGAATGCGTTCCATGAATACTTTAGAGATACGATGGACGATGAAGTTCGCTACATCACTGTCGATGTGTCAAGGGTTTTGGTAGAAGCATTGTTCTGAACAACTATTACTGAGATCAGATAGAGAATGTTTCACGCTACACAAAAATTGAAGAGACCAGATAGATGATGTTGTACGCTACACAACTAATGATGAGACCAAATCGAACATGCCGCACGACACACAACAGTTGTAGAGATAAAAAAGTGGATGCATTACGCTTCACAACTACCAAAGAGACCAGATGGAGCATGTTGCATGCAACATACCATCTAAGAGATCAGATAGATGATGATGTACGCTACACAACTAACGATGGGACCCAATCGAACATGCCGCACCGGCCACGCAACTATCAAAGAGACCAGATGGAGGATGTTGCATTCTACACAACTATTGAAGAAATCAAATAGAGGATGTTGTACGCTACACAACCATAAACAGATCCAATAGAGGATGTTGTACGCTACACAGTTGAAGAGATCAAATATAGGATGTTGTACGCTACACAACTAATAAACAGATCAAATAGAGGATGTTGTACGCTACACAATCGAAGAGATCAAATAGAGGATGTTGTACGCTACACAACTATTAAACAGACCAAACAGATAATGTGGTACGCTACACAATTATGGAAGAGACCAAATAGAGGATGTTGTACGCTACACAACTATTGAAGAGATCAAATAGAGGATGTTGTACGCTACATAAATATTAAACAGATCAAATAGAGGATGTTGTACGCTACACAGTTGAAGAGAGCAAATAGAGGATGTTGTACGCTACACAACTTTTGAACAGATCAAATAGAGGATGTTGTACGCTACACAGTTGAGGAGAGCAAATAGAGGATGTTGTACGCTACACAACTATTAAACAGATCAAATATAGGATGTTGTACGCTACACAGTTGAAGATATCAAATAGAGGATGTTGTACGCTACACAACTATTGAAGATATCAAATAGAGGATGTTGTACCAATGTACGCTACACAATTATTATAGATACCTAATATGGAATGATGTACGCTGAACAACTATTGAAGATACCTAATATGTAATGATGTACGTTGAACAACTATTGCAGATACCTGATATGGAATGATGTACGCTGAACGACTATTGAAGATACCTAATATGGAATGATGTACGCTAAACAGTCATTTGAGATACCTAATATGGAATGATGTACGCTACACAACTATTGAGTAGACCAGGTGGAGAATGATGTACGCTGCGCTAAAATAAATGGACCAAATAGAGGATGGTGTACGCTACACAACTATCAGAGAGACCCAGTAGAGAATGTTGCACGCTACATATCTAATAAAGAGATCAAATGGAGAATGCAGTTAGCTACACAACTATCGAAGAGACCAAATAGACAATGTCGCACGTTACACAACTATAGAAGGGTCCAAATAGAGGACGCTACACAACTACGAAAGAGATCAAATGGAGAATGCAGTACGCTGCACAACTATTAAAGATACCAAATGATGAATACAGTACGCCACAAAAAAACAAAGAAACCAATGGATTACCTGTAAACTATACAACTATGAGAGAGACCAAATAGAGACTGTTGTACGCTACAAAACTGATAAAGATACCAAATAGATCATGTTGTACGCTACACAATTATGAACAGAGGATGTACGGTTACTACAGTATTTCACAACACACATTATGAGGAGACATGATAGATGTTGATGAACGCTATAAAACTATTGGAGAGGTATGCATCATTGTGTAGTCGAGACAACACACAGCACGCCATCAACCTATTAACGAGGTATGATGGACGAGACAGTGACATAATAGGCGGTACTAGCTATGCTTTCAGCACTTCCCATCATTGTAGGTAAAGTATATATAATATATGCAAGTAGCGTACGCAGAAATTTGTCATGGGGAGGGGGGGATTAGGGGTCTCAAAATAAACCCCCCAAACCCATCCGTACATACGCCCCATTATATGCTGTGCCTAAAGTCATTCGCTTCCAACATTTCTCCTCGATTTTTTTCCCATCGATTTCAGTTGAGTGCGTGGGTAGGTGAACGTCTTCGAAACTTTGTTATATGTTCAAACTCTACATGGCACCATCCACTGCCGTGTGCAGATCTTCTCGAAATTGATATTTGACGTCATTTGCAAATGACGTCACTATATATCGATGTGGCGGCGTATCCAGTGGCGATCACCATAGCAACATAGTTACCCGAGTCGTTCAGGTGTCGACGGTTTGTCATCGAGGTTGTTTTCGCTGGTGATCACTTCCTTTCGATTAAATCCAGCCGCCATCCAAATTGCCTGCTATACAGACGATGTGGTACTGGTAGAGCAATTCTTAAAAATAGAGGCAGCTATTACTCCTTCAAATATATACCATGATCGAAGGATACAGGGCAAAGCCCCAATCGTGTATTATGTCTAAGGTTTGCCGAGCACGTCAGAAATGTGCATATCAGTCAATGAAGTTGATACGAGGTGAACAATATCAAACGCCTGTTTCAACATCCAAGAGACTCGATAATGGTCAGTATTAAGAGATGTAGGAGTCGCCAAATATTCAAAATAATCATTATGGTAGACATATTCGGAAGTGTTTGTTTGTATGTATGTATGTATGTATGTATGTATGTATGTATGTATGTATGTATGTATGTATGTATGTATGAACGCGGTCGACAGAATTCCACGTAAACGTCAAATCGATTGTACCACAATTACATTACAATTTACAACTGCAAGCCTGAGTGATGCGGTCATCGTTGGTTCAAACTCACAATGTCCATTTCACGATTCAAGTTCAGGTGGAAAATCGCTTGATCGAGATTTTTTATGAGACATATTGGAATGTTCTGTTTGAGATCGCTACAGACCGATTAAATGAGGGTAAGATGTTATAGCAGACCATTCATCGAACGTATTCTTGCAGTCGATATAAACGTACTCATGGAACGAGCGAGTAAACGTCTTGGTAGATCTCCAAACCTCTCAAAGTTGAAATATGACGTCAATCGTGAATGACGTCACGCGTATTGATGCCGCGGCGACTTCAATGGCGATCACCATAACAACAGAGTGGTTCGAGTCGTTGATGTGTCGACAATTTTGTCATCGAGGGTTTCTATTTCGCTGATAATTGTATCATTTTAATTATTCCAACCAGCAACCATGGGACGCGAGAAATGCCAATATTAGGAGACACAGGAGTCGGTCAACAACAAGATGATAATCTAAACTGCACGGTCGACCTGCTTTCTAGATATCGGCGATGTTATATCATACGTAAGGGTCTGAATTATGCTACCATTTATACTACGAGGAACCGATGAAATTGGTAAAACCTAATCTCAGGAGCTGTCGTGTCCTCTACACGAATGACTAATGAGCTGTTTGTATTGCACTTTGCAAGTATACAGAGGAACAATATGACAAATAGGATACAGCAGGGCGGGGTGTGTGGGAGGGTGATAGTGTGGGGTGTAATAACACTAGGCTCGAGGTACATAGGTACTAAATGTTACAGAAACATAACATGTGGTGCTTCCTTGTCGTAATTGTGTTGAAACCAACTGCTCAATGTAGCCTATGTAAGTGTCAGGGCAGAATATGAAACACAAGGCATAGTGCATGGTCTCAGCGCAGTAACAGTTCTGACTCAGTTTTGTAAGATATGTAATATTTTCAGCAGACGTGATACCTTTCCTTGACGTTAGGTATAGCGATCTAAGGCCTATCGTATGTTATGTGTTAGTTGGTTAATTTTTTTATTCATTTAAGCTCAAGTATGAGTTCAGTTCAGTGGCTATCACCATGATAGCATCCAAGTGATTCTGGTCGTGGATGCGTTGACAGTTTGTCATCAAGGAATTCTTTTCGCTATTCGACAGTGAGACATAAGTTTTCTGATAAGAATTTGCAGAATGTGAAAAGACTACCAGAAAATGTAATGAACTCGAACAGTGTGATCACTTCTACGGCAAGACTCGATAAGTTCTGGAGAAACCGAGCTATTTGTTTTGGTATAATTGAGATTCTGATTGACAAGAAACAGGACATCCCTGGGATAACCATTTGAGCCTTCCATCCAGAGAACATCATAATCATCATATAGGCAACAGCCTACCAGAGAAATTCTCTCCGCAGAACTTGTTCATGAAAGACATGAACTGCAAACAGATGAAGAGGGTTTTTACGGGAGGCCAGACCATAATATTGTATGTCTCGTGACCATATTCCTGGAAAACCGTGAATTGAACCTTACATTTGCCTCCACGTAAAACGGTAATAGAAACGATATTGCTTATAAGCTGTTGCACTGGGCATCGGGTTCCTTGTCGGTGAGATAACGCCAAAGGATCTCTAACGTTAGTTGGAGTAACTTTCGTTTATATCTGGTGTTTAAGCACGTGATAAAAGTAACACAGGCAGCGGAACACTCTCCAGTGTCCTCGTGTACCCCTGACGGGAAAGTACCGAAGGCAACTGATGCAGTGAACCTGGGTTTTATCGTTTGTACAGACTGAGATACCTGAACCTGAATGCTCCCGTTTTATATTAATTGGAATACTAATTAGAAGTATTGGTGATATGATAGAATCATCACCATGTTGGGCTGTCATTCTATCAGTTGGTTTCTAACATCCGACAGGTACTGACTGCAAGCCATCGGAGTATATGTGTTATAGTACAAGGGGAAGTAATTTTTACATCCTATACGTGAAATTTTAATCTACTTAGCTGTATGTATTTATTATCTGTTCACATTCTAGATTTCTAGTGAACTACTCAGGTAAAGTTCAGGACGAATAGTTAGGATTTGCTCTACATACAGAGATCGTCCTCTTCATCCACGTTACGCTATGCACTGTAGGAGGTGGGGCGGGGGATGGATTCTGTATATGGCATTCTGGTTAAAAGTAAATCATGTTGTTGTACGTTATTTAGTTCACTGCGCACGTTTCAGGTTTCCTGATCACATGCTTCCTTTTTTGTTATCTATTCACTCTTTCTCCCGATGTTTATGATCTCTCTTCACCAGTGAGGAAACAAAATAATGAAATATCAAAAATGATTGTATATGATAACGAGAGGACAGTTAATAATTGTATACTCACTAGAGCGTACAAAGTTCAGTTGTTCAAATGGGTACGAGTGCTGAACTTTCAGAGTATACTAGCAGTCTAGAATTTCTTTCGAATTTGGCGACTGAGTGCGTTATCGATGGGAATGATACAGATAGTCTGAAGTCATCGTGTCGGAATTATCGTAACCATAATGTTGGCGAACACCCGTGCTTGTTACATTCCGGTATCCTTCCATAGGATCTATAAGAAAAACAACGAAAGCGCAGGCATTCATTTCGAGAGAGTTAGCCCTATACCTAGTGCTTAAATGGCCCACATCTTGAAGAAAATTTAAGGCTATAGCGTTTTCAAGTTTAGGGAGGTTGAATTGTTCAAATCCTGATTTTACCTCTGATCTACAGTTCTCATGCCAGGAACAAACTTGAGAAAACATGAGAATAGTTGATTAATCTTAGTTTCTGATTCAGTCGTTTACCGCCTATATTCATATAGGAACTGGTAGATATTTATTAGTCCCCTGTCCTGTCATCAAGTTTAGCCCATTCTGATGAAGTCAGTATACGCAAATAAATCGAATTAATTATACATCCGCGTCCTTGCAAATGGACTTCCTAGATCAAGACGGCGACAGTGTTCTGTAGATCAAAGCACGAAGAATCTTCAGCGTGAACGCATTCAACTCATTGTGAGCGCTGACTTTATGTGGGTCGAGCCAGTTCATGCGGTGGAATAATTAGAGGAACGCCAGCATGTTAGGATTTTGTAACAGCGATTCATTCTCCCCATCGTGTCGAATATATAAATACCAGCAATGTAATGGTTCACATAATAGCCCCGATTCAATTTATTACCAAATAAAATCAGATTACCGTACGGATATATTTCATGCATGGAATGAAAAAGGCTGACTTTTATCACTTCAGCATGTTTCGGTTTTTATAGCAACCTTTTTCCCGTCGAATAAAATGTGTTTACAGTAACGCTATGGGGGACTCACGTCATCATTTTAATTAATGTAATAAGGTAGTTTATATGCTATACGATTTTTTCGGGCGTCGTTCGCTGAACTTTTTTTCTAACAGCGGTTGCAGAACGGATAATTTATGACAACTTTGTGCATATGGAACGCACTGGCACTGTGGGAGCGTTGGAGCCAACGTAGACTATCCCTGCCAGGGAGATGGGGCAAAACGGGTCCGTTATTATTGTAATTTCCTGGCATATCAACTGACCTTCAACCTTCGGTTTCATTCTGGGAAGCATTTAAAATGCGGACAGATAACATTCATCCATCAGGATCTGCTCAATCAGCCACGGCTCACCGGTCTCAGGATAATTTCCATGATCGGTAACATTACTGCAACCCTAATCTGTCATTTTATTCCCTAACAGAAACTCAAATCGATGCTTTAGAATACCAAAAGCCGATTGGAACATTCTTGTCGATAATTGATGCATGAGCTGGAAGTTCACTAGATAATATATATATTCT
>JAUOBX010210208.1:0-11841 GCA_032360705.1 Eupentacta quinquesemita
CTGGTTCAGATCAAACTGTAGTACTGTGGAGAACATAGCCATATACATCTGGGGCCAGCTCAAGAGAGTCATGCGGGATGATTCTGGGCTACTCTCCACTGTCAAACTATGGGAGACAGACGGCCACTTCACGGTTTACCGGGGTGAAGAGATCCAATAACGGGTGAATTGTATTATCCAATTTGTTGAAATTATTGCATGCTTTGAAGCAGTTGGGTGGTCGTGATGTAGTGGTTATAGGCCAGGTGATATGTCCAATCCCTGATTCCAACAATTTGGTGTGGTTACTTGTACAATACAGACAAGATCAGTAGCATATGATCAAGTTGTTATTTCCTGTGGTATCTGATCATCATGATCATGCATGTTCAAGACATGGATCAGGTAGTGTTACAGGGGCCATGTCAATATTCCCGGGGTTCATTATTCACGGGGTTCGATGTTCCTGGGGTTCGATGTTCCCGAAATTCGATGATCCCGGGGTCCGATGTTTTCCTTTTCAGATGAATGATCGTGCTTCTTGAGGGGATCTCTGCGGTGCGAATCCCGGGCGGCCGGCTCTGGGCCGGGAGGGACGCGCGTGAGGCTCTCCGCGTCTGCCGTTCCTCTCCCGCGAGGAGGAGGGCAGCCGGTGCGATCGGAAACCACCAGGCTCATCTGGTTGCTCGCGTGGGACCGAACCGACACCCCACGCCCATTCATTCAGAAACGGGGAACATCGAACCTCGGGAACACCGAACTTCGGGGACATCGAACCGTGTAAATGTGGGGGTTCACTAAACTATTACAGGAACGGGGAACATCGAGCCTTGGGAACATCGAACCTTGTAAATTCGATGCCTATTGAAACTTCTACGGAAACATCGAACCCTGGGAACATCGCGTAGACCCCAGGTAATACAGTATCCTTGGCAGCTGGGTGTGTATCCCTAAATAATTCAATATGCAATGATATCAACTCGTTGGTTTTGCATAGTATACAAACAAATACAAAGTTTTGTCACGATACACACTTATAGCAGATTTAAGGAAGATTTTTCAAATATTTCATTTACATCTTGTTTTAAATTGTATTCAGACAGCAGTTGCAGGAGAGGTTGTTTGTTACAAAAAGTTAAAATGACATGTGTTGCTTTGACTTCGTGTAAAGCTCCATTGCCACTGGGTTATTCGTGCTATAATAACTTCTCCCATACATGTATCAGCTAAAATGTGTGTTTGGATATTCCATTCTATTATGTTCTGTGAAAGTACCAAATGAGTAGTATATGAATAAATGAAGTAACTTAACAATACAATACATGATTCTTAGTCTCTAACACAGTTTGCAAGCTTGTACAAGATTGCAGCTGTCGATTGTCATGCCAGTTTATTCTGGCTACTGGTGTGTCCATGCGAGCCCGAGGTTAGTAGACGGCGCCTCCGATTAGCATACGGTGTCATGAAGTCTAAACTGTGGTGTGTGGCGGTCGCGATATCTGAGCAAAGGAACCAAGCTCCGTGTCTTTTGTACTCAATTGTGCTTCCAGTCTTGCTATACTCTAGTGAGGTGGGACGCTTACGATTGGGATGAGGCGGACATTGGATTCTTTCCTGACAACCTCCCTGGATACCGCTGGCAGGGTTCTTGAGAAGGGGGAAGGTGAGGATCAACTGCGCTTCTTTGGGCATATGGCACGCCTCTCGGCGGGCGACCATGTCCATCGCGTCCTGTCTTCACGGGACCCGGTGGGATGGAGCGTCAGCCGGGGCGGCCCGTAGCTCTTAGTTAGCGCAGTTGCGCGGGTACCTCGGGGAGTTAGGGGGTGGGACAGGCTCTGGCCTAGTCGCTAGCTCGGAGGAGGCTGGGCGACTGGAAGCAGAGGGTGGATGCGGCTAGGTGCCTTCCAGGCACGTGCTCCCATGAGTGAGTGGTGTGTTCCAGCACATTCAGCTGTGATGAGTACCTGGTGTGAGCTCTGGCAAAGCAAACTGCTGCCCATCAGTCGGCACTGGTTCCTTTGTCTGGACCTTCACATCAGGTGGGCTCTGTCAAGACCATCACCTGCAACTAGGCACTGTAAGAAAACGGTGTTTAGAAGGTGGGTTCAAATAGGTATTCAGCAACGATGTGTTCAGTATTACGATGAGAGGTGTTTAACAATTAAACATCAGTGCTTTGAATCAGACATATAGTGTTTATCATCCGACATGTCAAGAAGTATAGTTCACAAATGTGTTTAGAAACGTTGTAGTGTGTAGTGTAGGCACTGTCTCCAGCGTATACCTGGCAACTAGGAGCGGAAGAGTGGTCGAGCGGTATCAGTGACGCTTGGCAATACAATGTGTCCAGGTCATTCCGGGTTCGATTCACACAATCACCATCGGGCGTTTCTCTCCACGGCTGGCTGTACTCACCGTGACGACTGGCGGGGACTTGGTGTCCGGGCTCTGCTGTGGCGCAGTGGATTTGGTATTCATGGGGGGAGGGGTGTTGCCCGTTAGTTGCAATAAGTCTCGTCGGTCGACTGTACGCAGTTATCGTGGTTGAACTTCGATCAGGAAAATCCTCCAGGATCTGGAAGAGCGGTCAGATCCTGGGGTTCATTGCAGGTCGCCCGTTGGATGGGGACGTGAAATGACGGTCCCGGAAGCAAGTTGTGATTGGTTACGATACACCCATGCCTGGATATCCTGTTATTTAACCTACATGTATAGCCGCGTTGACACGCCATCGTTCCTCTCTGATACTATCGTTCCTGCCACCAGCAGTTCTTTCCGATTATCTTCTCGTCTGACGCTGGAACCAGGGCCCCGTGTGAAGACATTCACCTAGAGGGACATGGCAGCCTCGAGCTTTGGAACAGTATCCCATGTGACATTCGTGGTGCCCTATCCACTGAAGTCCTTATGACATGTTTGAAGTATCACTTCTTCGATTAGCCTGTAACTGTATTGTGTAACATGCTTTGTTCCATGTTTTTAGCTATTGCGCTTAGAAACGGGTTGCCAATGTGTTTTGCGCTGTATGGGTTATATGTATCATTGCAATGTATTCATTTCTTTGCAGAAAAGAGGAGGCGAATCATCGCCGATGCTTATCCACGATCAACACGGCCAGGATTCCTTGATGGCCCTTCCGAAGTCTAGAATACTTGATCAGATCGGGTTAACATTTCTTATGTGCTCTCTCGTTCGTGTAATGCAACCAGGGTACGCGTGTTTGGTTACCAGACACGCTTAATCAATATCCCAATGAAAGACGATCGGGTCATCAATCCCCTCCGTACTGGTAGTATATATAACACGAGTACATACGAGAATCTTATGGATATCATGTACAAGAGTTGCCCTCTATATGACCAAGCGTTATGCGCATAGCCTATGTTTTAAAGTTGTTTTGTTAAGAATTATATTGTCGGGGCAACAATTTATAGTTTTTCTCCTAAATTCCACCCGGTCCTCATCAAAGCTGCTGAGCACTTGTACTACCCAGAGAAAATCCACATACTGAATTTTAAATTGTTAAATCCAAGGACTCATACCACAATCAGATTTGGTATGCATTCCTAAGGCCTAAACAATATTCGAGACCATCTTCGGCGTTGTGGGAGGGGCATATTGCTTCTCTCTTTACTGATTCCGAACGCGCATTGTAGTAATTACAAACGATGAACATTTCAGTCACTTTTTCCTGTTTTTTGAAACGTGAGGACTGAAACAGGCCATTGTCGAGCGTGCGGAGTAATATCGAGTCGGGAGCAAGTTACTAAAATAACACCTCCCTGTAGCTCAAAATCTAATCGTTCGTGGTACAATGAATTGCACATCGTTGGAAAAGGTTGACTCTCAGCTTCCCATCGGTATGCATCAAATCCTCAGCAAAAACTTCTGGCGGCGCCTGGACAGCCCCGAACTGACCCAATTTAGTGTGTAAGTCAATAGGGAAATTAATTGTGGTATGCTCCCTATATGTGGGACTCATACCACAATTAGCTTTGGTATGCATCCGCCGAGGAGGTGACCCGTCAACATTGAGACCTACACAAATTATTTTGGGGACCATCTTTTGCGTTGTGGGATGGGCACATTGCTTCTCTCTTGACTGATTCTGAAAGCGCATTGTTGAAAGTACAAAAGATGAACATTCTAACCAAATTGAGTCACTTTTCCCTGTTCGTAAATTGGAGGACTGGAACAGGCCATTGTCGAGTGTGCGGAGTAATATCGGAGTCGGGAGCATGTTACTCAAAATACACCTCCTTGTAGCTCAGAATCTCAACCCTCATGGTACAATTAATGGCACATCCTTGGAAAGGATAGACTCTCAGCTTCGCATCGGTATCCATCAAGTCCCTGGCGGAGACTTAGTGTGTAAGTCAATGAGGAAATCAGTTGTGGTATGCTATACCCCAAGCATTCGGAACTTATCAAACACATCATACCTCCAGTATCAGACGGCGTTGCCGAACTGGACAAGATAGAAATTATGTTTTTGGCCGTACCTTCATTATCAGGTGGTGTTACTGAAGTGGATACCGGTCTGGATGTCGACGATACCGGTGTTGATACCGTGGACGACATCGGCGGTGATACGAGAAAAGCCTCTCGGAGATCTTCGCACATGGACATGTGCGTGCGGTAGCCGGTCAACTCAGGAAAATCGGGTATCGAGAAATACGGTTCGGGAAAGAGGTATACGAGTAAGCCCATGATGTCGTCAATGACCTGTGCACACCTATGAGGAACAGTTCAATTTATATATATTAATGTTGATGTCGATTGTTTTGAAAATATATAATAGGGGCGTAAGGTAACTACAGATACTCTGACAAGTCAATGACCTAACATTCTAGAACGCGTATTTTCTATGGTAAGGAATGTCATACTATGTGGGATTGTGGAGGGCGGCCGCAGACGTGAACGTCAGATGAAAAGAATGGTCTGACAACGTAAGGAACGGGACAGGTTCGGACATGTCATGAATGCTTGCTATACTGCCGGTAACAGCTCTGCGTGGAGGTAGATGTCAGCTATATCGGCCTCACAGTCATGAGACTGAGTGAATGAGTGTACTTCTATCATTATGGCAGAGTAGCTCGGTCGGTAGAACGTTAGACTCATATTCGTATGATAGTGGGTTCAATCCTCATGCATGCTGAACACGTTTTCCGGTAGTGGGTCTCGTGAGGAATCCAGTGCGCCTTGACCAACCCCGGCCGCATTGACATTGTCTATTCACTGGACGTGGGTGGTGGTGATGGGAAGAGAGGGATGGCTTGCTGCTCGGGCGGCGGTCTGTCCTCCTAGAGACAATTAGCCCAAGCAACCTGAACGAACAGTACGAACGGCGCGCAAAGTCGGGGATGTGAAGGAACCTTTACATCAGGATAGAGAAACGGCTATTTAGGACTAGCGGTCAAGTGAAACGTCTGATGTGGATCGTACGGTACATTATATAACTGTCTTCTATACCTTCTTGTATTTACCTTTCTGATTCATACAGAAGATCGATTATACGGCCTCGGAAATACTCGACGAACACTGGATTCGGTTTTCCAGAAGGCTCGATATTCTCCGTCACCGCGGAACAGAGGGCGCGCTGACTGTCGTAACCAGCCGCTTTCCAGGCGGCAGAGGCACCCAACAGATAGGGGCGTTTCTCTTCCTCGTTCAGAGTCACTGGAGCGGTTCCGTTACTGCCGTCTGCTGCCTGGGGCTTCACAATCTCCTCCGTAACCAGTGTACATGTAGCACATGAATTGCTCCCAATGGTCGCATATTCCTACATATATAAAACAATAGGTAGAGAAGTATTCGATTATTTAGTTTAACGAATCAAAATAATATTCTATAAATATGGTATCTGTAATATCTTAAAAGCGATTTATGACTGTGAGCAGTGATATAGCGCTGTATAGGAACCGGATATTATTATTATTATTACTATTGATATTATCATTTTTATTGAATAAAGAAGTATTGTTCTTTGTCACACTGTAATTGTTCACTTAAACGTGATGTCCCTGTCTCATAACTAGATATGTGGCGATTGAAATCAATCGTGTTACGGTATGGTATTTGGGCAACGAATTTCATCGATCGCAAAATACAGAATCCTAAATAAATGTTTTTCCCTTATTTCTGCTCACGGGTCACTAGCGTTTCGGCAATAACATCTCAATCCGTGTGTATCTCTCCCTGTTTACCCAATGTGGTAATGCTCAAGGAGGATTCCCAAAGGTTGCAATCCTAGGCAAGCACGTACTAGGCACCGTTCACAAGTTACCTCATAAAGTGCATAGACTTTTACACGTCGGTGATGACGTATATCAGTCGGAAGATGATCCACTGGCACTGGGGGAATCTTTATCAGACTCAATTATAATATCAAGGAATCAATTTGGTTTGAAAACCTCGGATTCAGGAAGCCAATGAAGGCTCGTCAATGAACCTTAGCCGTGTTGGTCGTGGATAAGCACTGGCGATAACTCGCCTCTCCTCATTGAATAGTGCTCAGGTGATATCAGAGCAGGGGTGAACTATCGCCAGTCCCAAACTGCTCCTCGGTCCGTCATGTTCGTCCTCAGTCGACGGATAATTCAACCAGAGAACTATAGGATTTAACCACTCTCTCAATCCTGGAGGAGCGGAAGTTTTTCTTTTCGTCCCCACGGTTTCCACAAGTTCAACCACGGTATCTCTGCGTACATCTGACTGACGAGACTCATTGCAACTACATTACGTGTTCGGTCCCAGTCAATTTTTTATCTGAGCATCTTTCCTCCCGGCTGGCATGTCTGACAGCTAAACGACCATCAACTAGTCAACAATGATTCCTACCAAAGTCGAAGCCGTAAATGAAAGTTGAGTAGGGTCAGACGGGAGCTACCCTCACGGCAATGCCGAAGTCTACGTAGCCCGTGTATTTTACAGCTATTGCGACAAAAACACAGGTAGGACCAATTAACGGAGATAAACTGTATTGCTTTTGGGGCTCGGTTGATTGATTGAGGCACTCCGCCTGGCCGTAGTCTAATCACGTGACACCCAGATAAATGGAAGATTATTCCTCGTATTCACGTTCGTAATTCTACCGCGTATGTACACATAATGTAATTTGCAACATCATTATTACCGAGTCTACTGCACCACAGCTAATCCAGGACAACGAAACGTACCCAGTCGTTACTGTAAGTACAACCAACTTTGGGGGAAACCACCCGACGTTGTGAGCAGGACTCGAACCCGGGACAAGCCAGAATAATTATGTTGCCAAACGCCACTAGTTAATCTAAGTAGCAGGCCTATTCTAGACAACAAGGTTACTCACCTGCAGCCGCGGGAAGTATCTCAGCTACAAGAACATCAATCATAGTTTCCGTGAACCTCCTAAGCGTGACCTCCTCAATCTTCTCCTCGAAGATCGAACAAATATCCTCCTTATTGACGTTGTCTATTCCAGATATCCGCCTGGCGATGTAGAGGGAGGTCATGATGGGTGGGAGGTCAGTGAGGTCCGGGATGGTACGGAACCAGAGGAACGGTGGATACTCCCTTACTCTGGGGAGAGGAAGCAGACACTGGACTTCCACGAGGGCCGCCTCCATCTATTGCAGAACAGATCCGATCGACCTCGGAACGATGCCCGAGGAGATTCCCTGTGAGGTCCTTGAAGACAGTACAGAATATACCAACTCCGTCGACGACTCTTTCCGCATGGCTGGCGGCTCCGTATACCCGTACCACCTCTTGGAAAAGATCTGGGGTGAGACGAGAACCGGGCTCCAGGAGTTCACGGGGGTAATCGACGTTTAAAGCGTACGGGGTGGGCTCGTACGAGGACCCCCTTAGGAATGTCAGCACGACACCATGGCAGAATTGTGAGGCCTCTTCCGGATCAGTAAGGTTGTACCCTGTTATTATAGAATGGACCCCTTCCGTATCTAGCGGCGCGAGGATGCCCACAATAGCTGAGCACCTATTGACCTTGATGAAGTTCCCCACGAGAGCGTTCTTGACTATGGTATATCCTGCCACGAGATTACTTTCTCTGGTAGAATTCTCCAGTACGTATCGACAGAAATCCTCTGACCTATGGTAGTCTGCGAGACTGGTCGTTAACTCCACAACGGCAGCAGTGATCGCATCCGTGTCGGGATCGCAGATATATATAGAGTCAAGGAAATCAGCCACTGGGAACTTCAATATGCCAAACACCTCTTCGAAAAGGTCGATCGTGTCCATGCTGAGTAGGTGACGAGCAGTAGCACAGATGCTTTCTCGGTTTGGTTGAAGGAAGTGGTAGTTATAGTGGCCACCAAATACCGAAGGACCGAACCAATCCGTCAAAGCAAAGACAATGTTGTTCAATTTCCTGGCGCCCGAGTCCGAGCAGTGGTCGTAGATATCTCGCAGACACTCTAAAGTGATTCCGTCGCCACTGGAGTCTTTATTATTGAAGTTGCCCTCGATTCTCCCGCCGCAATCCGAAGCGCTTGGGATAATACTGATAGACTCAAGCCCAATGAAATCTCTAACGGAGCTGTACTCCAGGATCTTATCCCATGCTACATAGCAGACTCCTCCGATGTCCACCCCTTGCTCGAAAAGTTCGCATATCGGCCGGATGAGTTCACGATCACCCCACCTAGTGGCTTCATTGAGCGGTTCACCAAGTAGGTCACATCCGATGTTCGCACTCTGTCGGGGACTCCCGGCGTTCCAAGCTCTTCCGAGCATCTTGAGGACATCTCGAAGCGTGACGTTACCGACAACCTGACCAGGCGAGGACGTTGAGCTCTCGGAATTCACATCCCCAGTCGATGACTCCGGTAGTTGCCAGTCGTACCAACCGAGATCGGATGTTAAATAATCGGGGGTCGTGTACGCTCCCGTCGTGGGAGCCGAATGGATGACGTCGAAATGGCTCAACACGGTCCAAATAACGAGGGCGATGTAAGTACGCAACATTGTAGTTTCATCGAACGTTCGGTGTAAACTCGAGTGGAATCTGATTATGGAAGGACAGAGGAAATGCATTCGTTGGGGTGTTGCATATCGTTTTTACGGTTATCAAGGGCCCTCCTATAGTGAAGTAAACCTCTAAGAACTGACCACTATTGAGCAATCCTACTTGCTACTATTCAGGCATAAATAAGAAGATAAGTGACTGTAATGGTACATTTAGCCTACACCCGAAAGCACGTGAAGCACGAAAGCACGTATATATGGAATAC
The DNA here is from genome assembly GCA_032360705.1 of Eupentacta quinquesemita. NCBI lineage: Eukaryota > Metazoa > Echinodermata > Holothuroidea > Dendrochirotida > Sclerodactylidae > Eupentacta > Eupentacta quinquesemita. The sequence continues at coordinate 9,219 of JAUOBX010210208.1, forward strand.
ACATAACTACCGTATGTGTATATACATGCATTCGTGCTTTCCTAGTGCCTCCCCGCGTCGCCGATCCGCTCAAACTGCTTCACCGAAATTTGTATGACCACTCCGATAGTCCCTGAGGGTATATTGCAGCATATATATATATATTTATTTATATATATATATATAGATGTAGATCCCATTGTAAAATGTATCATGTCCCCTCGGGTTCGAGACCACCAGTTGGCTTCCATACTTCAATTGGCAGGGCGCTTGCACGTGAAGCGAGAGGTCCGCGGTTCGAATCCCGGTGGAGCCATCTGCTATTCACTACTTCCAGACTTCCGATCTTCAGCCACATTTATATATATATATATATATATATATATGATTATATATAATATTGCGCCTAATGATTTAAGTTTCCCCCACAGGTCCCCAATAATGAATGCACGAGTGGGACGAGGGTATGAAGTTGATGCGCCTTTCCAAGGTGAGAGGTGGGAACACTAGCTGACCGGAATTCGAACCCGCAACTTTCCGATCACCAGTCCAAGTTCTACTGACTAACCGAGTTTTTCCGATCAGTTTTAATTTCACTCCAGTAAAATAGAATATGGGAGGAATCTTGTAGGATGAACCATTCTCATGAGAATGTATGTGAGTGACACGATTTACATACAAATGGAGCGTTGTCAATTATAAAGTCAGTTGTGCGTCAGTTATCATGAATTTTTACACTGAGTATCAGTAGCTTACCCGTAACAGCGCTTTCGGAGTCTCCAACTTCAGTTCGGATCCGTCTCGATGGAATGATTGAATGAAGCAATATACCTGTTGTTACCGCTTGTTCCTGTATAGCGGACACTTCAAACTGGCTGTTGGGTCTGCCACTCCTTGTAACTATAAAAAGTTTCTTTGGTATTAAATGACCTTACCCCTAGATCTTTTAAACATGAAACGCCAACCTTTATCACTGCAAATATTAATTTACAAGAAATCGATATGGTTTCTGATTCCCAATATGTCCGGGCAGACGGGCAATAGGCCAACATGTTGTTCTAGCTTGAGTAATATCTACACGCTTTTGAGTAGTGCCCTCCGTACCAGTTAGTATGCTCATAAGATCTAGTCTGATGATAGTAGACTCATTAGTTTACCTATCCAACTCCTGTGCATCCCTCGTCTCGTTTCTAGGCCTCTCTTCCACAGTTGCTTCTGTGAGCTGGACATAAAGTCCCACATCGACACAAACGTTTTGTTTGACTGGTTCGAGGCAACAAAAAGGCACGGAATCACTACGCATGATTGCATTCTCGTTGAAAAACTCGAACAATTTGAGAAAACATCACAACTACAGAATATGTCATGCGGAATCCATATACAAACTGTTGTACATGGGGTGAAAAGTCCCAGTAGGCGTTTTTCGCCCCAGCGTTGGGGGTAAGAAGCTTACTTTTCAATTTGTATACTATTTTTGGGTCTATCTAGGCAATTTCGGTCTTAAATTTGTGTTGGTATATTTCGACTTTCAGGGGACGTCCATTGACGCAAAGATATGTTATGGGGGCAGTATGATCTATCGAGCCTTCATAGGCAAATTTTGGAGAATATTCTCGCTGAAACTGATAATCTTTGAACGCCAACGTTTGTCCTTTCTCTACGGTTGTCACTTCGGGCAACGCTCCCTTGAAAGATATACCATGCCTTCACGGATGGATATCAGCACAAATGTCTCGTTACATGCTGTGGCTACTGCATTAGTAAAGGAGCTGCCCCAGCCACCCCACATTTCCCTGTTGTCCTTCACTTTAAAAACAAAAGAGTGAACCATTCACTCCGCCAAGGAGTGAAGTGGAAAAAAATCACTCCATGCGACTGAACATTCACTCCTTGGAGGAGTGAATGGTTCACTCTTGTGTTTTTAGAGTGTTGAGTGAGCCTCCCAGTCTGGATTCATGCGTTGTGCCTGCTAACTTTCTCTGGCCACAGGTCCAGTCTCGCAGGAATGGATTGTTCATTGACTTGTGGCCAGTGGGACTATGCGAGGGTGATTAGTTGGGTTGGGAGTGACCTACATATATCCTAGGGCCGGGGCGGAAGTGGCCATTTGGGGCAAATCTGTTGTCAAACGTGTTTTTAGGTTCGGTCCAAGGTCATTTGGGGTCAACAGAGGTCAGAGTCCAAAAACCTTGTAAACACGATAACTAGTGAACGAAAATGTGCAAAGACTTCATACTTGGTATGTAGGTTGCCCATATGGTGTACATGATCCCCATTGTTTTTGGGTTCGATTCAAGGCCGTTTGGGGTCAACAGAGGTCAAAGTCCAAAAACCTTGTAAACACGATAACTAGTGAACAAAAATGTGCAGAGACTTCATACTTGATATGTAGGTTGGCCATATAGTTTACATTATTCCTATTGTTTTGGTGTTCGGTCCGAGGTCGTTTGGGGTCAACATAGGTCAACGTTCGAACGCCTTGTAAACACCATAGGTAGGGAACGAAAGGTGCAGGGACTTCATACTTTGTATGTAGGATGGCCATATGATCCCTATTGTTTTTGGCTGTGGTCCGAGTCAGTTGGGGTCAACGGAGGTCAGAGTCTAAAAACCTTGTAAACACGATAACTAGTGAACAAAAAGG
>JAUOBX010210319.1:0-11837 GCA_032360705.1 Eupentacta quinquesemita
TAAGTTTTTAGGAGATGTTTCATAAGTAGTTGTTTGTATATATTTCATTTGTTTTAGTGTTGCTTCGTAGGTTTTGATTTGTCTGTACAGCGTTTTAGAATGTATTTTACAATTTTAACGCTTTATAAACTTCAATTATCAAATTAAATTAAATTAAATTAGATTCTGAGCAAGTTCGAAAAATGAATTAAGCATAATTATGTTCAGCCTATTGCCTAAGCATGTGTAGAATGTGTAGGGCAAAAAAGGTGTTTGATGAAGTATTCAACTATGCTGACATTCGTAAACGTGCTTTGTTTAATTGGTGAATATTAATATTCCATTGCCAACTGTTCTGAAATTTGGGCATAAATTAGTGACTATAGGAAAGGCTTTAACCCCAGTCTGTCTGCATTTGTTCATCAAACGCCCTCCTCAGGAGAGAATGCGATCTATGTATCATACAATAACCATAGAAGGAATCATATGCAAGGTTCATAGGCAACGTTTTCATTCCAATGCTATGGTTCTTCCTGAAGGTTAGTCATATTAGAACTTTTATTTGTAGTGAAGCGTGTAAGTGCTAATGGGTTACATAACAGTGTTTTATGCCTGAGTGACGCACTAATGCTAATAAAAACACCGCAGCGGTAATAACGGTTGTTATTGAAGGCCAATAGAAGTGCTGAACATGACTTCGCAGATTATGATCCCCTTTAACCAGTATATTGAGAAAATCCAACTCCCAAAATGTCTTTCAGTCAATAAGACGATGGGAACGAGGATGAATCTATCATTACGCAATGTTTCTCGATGTCACGAGAGGAAGGAAATGCATGCTCAATATAAAGTCAATGCAAAGTTGACTTTTTCGAAACTCACAGGAAAAATGTGAACCTGTTATGGAAAATAATTCACATCATTTCTAGGAAGATATAGCAATTGTATAATCATTGACTTTGAAGGGAAAAATCACTTGCACTTTCCACTTATGGAGGAATAATAAAACAAATCAGTTATTATTGTGTAATCTCAAAAGATACATTCATAAAGTGCTCTTTGTGGCGTCATCAGACCTAACCTTTAATGAAGATAACACAAATATACAACGACAATACAAGGACAATAATAGGCCAATGAAAGGGCTTTGAACTTTGAATATTATATTTTCTTTCCATTAGTATAGCCTACTAAGAAAATCTAACCGCACATCATTTTCTCAGTCAATTGAACATTGAAAATGATGTTGAATCCATTATTAATTTTACTCATGTCGTAATGGAAACTCAGTAATTATTCAACAGAGACTTCATTTGAGTGTTCCTTGTGACGTCATCAGATGTGAATTATTAATGTAGATAACAGAACGGTGAGACCAGCTGGAATTTTGGGGTGAAGGAATTATAAAATATTTTCATCATTTTATGCAAGTTTTGAGTTTGGAAACATTATCGAGAAGTTTCTTATTCATTTTCAGTTTTGCTCTCTATTTTAGTAAAATTTTAGTGCAGCAGCACGAATACGTGTTTTATGCCTGAGTAACGCACTAATGCTAACGAAAACACATCAGTAGTAGTAATGGTTGCTACGTTCAGGGACATCAGAGGCTGAACTTTGAAGATTATCATTCCTTCCCATTAGTATAGCCCACTAAGAAATTCTAACCGCACACAATCTGCTGAAGTTTCAGTGCAGCGGCACAAATACGTCTTCGTATTGCCGTCGCACGGCCAGTGCTGAGTATTAATCTTATGTACTTTTATATTTTATGACGGAATGTGAAAAGTGTCGACTACGAAGACTTTCGTATTGCGGTAGGTCCCACTGGGATGATCGGGCGTGTCCGTGCGTTTGTTGAACTAGCAACGGTTTATTCCCGGTTATGCATAGTCATGGTTCGATAGTATGGTAGTATATATATACTCAGATGCGAAGAGGAAAAACGAAGAGAAAACAAAGAAGGCATAATCTTTGCAATGTTCCAACTCTGTAGCCTACTGAGGCAATCGCGTTTGCCGTGGCCCTTGCAGGCTTGTTAGACGGTATACAGCGAATGACATTACACACAAGGGTGCAGCACTACTCTCAGTTGATTGGTCCTCCTGTGGGCATGACGTCACTCTCATCACGCCTGACTGAACCTCGAAAGACGTGCTCCCGTTGTGTAATGACATGTGCGCTCGTTGACCTCTCGGTGAACTCGACAAATCTGTTGGCACTCTACCCAGTGGTAAAGTATCATACCTGATCTGATCTGAGGTAACAGTGACGGACATACCCAGTTCCACGAGTACAAACTAGTCAACTCAGTATAATATTTTGCCTGATCTTGCATCATTCGTGTGTGAGGAGTCCGGTTGCCTCATCCAGTCTGTCAATTGAGGTATAGGATCATTCCCTGGTCTGAGGTAACAGTGGCGGACATACACAGTTCCACGAGTACAAACTAGTCAACTCAGTATAATACTTTGCCTGATCTTGCATCATTCGTATGTGAGTTTGGTTGCCACATCCAGTCTGTCAATTGAGGTATAGGATCAGTACCTGGTCTGAGGTAACAGTGACAGATATACCCAGTTCCACGAGTACGAACTAGTCAACACAGTATAATACTTTGCCTGATCTTGCATCATTCGTGTGTGAGGAGTTCGGTTGCCACATCCAATCTGTCAATTGAGGTATAGGATCATTCCCTGGTCTGAGGTAACAGTGACGGACATACCCAGTTCCACGAGTACAAAATAGTCAACTTAACTAGAACCTTGCCCGATCTCGCATCATTCGTGCGTGACTTCGATTGCCATGCACTATGTATTCTTGTGATGTCGTATACTCGCTTCGGCCTAAGTTGGTTGACCAAATAGCTTGGAAACGTTTGGGGCTTCCTTCCCAGGAAATCAGAATTAATATCCAGAGATCGGATTGGAGCACTGGACTAATGATTCGAGGATCGTGGGTTCGATTAACAGCCGGTGCGTCCTTGGGCAAGATGCTTTATCTCCATTGCCTCTTCACACCCAAGGCGTTGTTGGTAACCTGTGAGGGAATTGAATACAACTAGACACTGTATTAGCTGCTGCCACTTATACTCTCCGGGATTATCGGAGTGCGTACCATCTCCTATGATCGGGGTAATATAATGTGAAGCGCTCTAGGCAAGTCAGTGACTTTATAGAGCGCTATACCCGGGGCGCTATATAAATGCGTGATATTATTATTATTATTATTATTGATGCGGCCATGTTTGTCGTCTTCCAGACAATGTGACGACAGTAGCATATCCACGGGTTCATTCGAGTACGGTAACCGGAATGATATTCTTAAGCAACCATAACGTGAATTATGGTCACGTGGCACCAAATGCAAATGATGTTTTTCAGTTATTCGGTTAAAATGCCTCCTGGGAAATCTGATGTGATTGTCAGACTCGCTTGGTTTTTGCATGTAGGCCTGGGTGGGATATACACAGGATTACATGCCAACGGACTGACGGGGTAGTGGAGTGTTGCGTAAGATTTGATCAAAAACAAAGCCCTAAAGACATACAATGCAGCCTATTGGGATGTCCACATTACGTCATATCCATACTAATGGATTATTTTCAAACCGATTGAAGAAACCTACCAGTTCACAACAAAATGAAAAAAATTAACGGAAAGACAGTTATTTGAACAATCAGTAGTCCTAGTTTCATCGTCAAAGATAGTCGATCTTCCTACAGGAGGACTAGACATAATCAATAATATTGCCCCAAGCAAACGGAATTTTCTGCGGGGTAAAATAACCTAAATGAGGCACGAACAATTTCACAGAATACGATGTGAAAATATCGTACGGTCATTAGCAACATGTGGGAGAGGTTTTGAAGAGTGGAATATGGATCAGTGATAAATGATGTTTCGTAGAACTATTGAATTGTTAGTTCCGTTTCGCCCTCAGCAAAAGAAATGATGACGTCATCTAACTCATCTTCTTCAACAACTGACCATGGAGCGAAGGCGAACGAATAAGTCAGATGGCTCTATTGTCATTGCACAGTACATATGTTCGGGACCTCGCAGCCATTACCGTTGGTCTGATCTACCAGCCGGTTCATATACGAGATTATTGTATTACACCAGTAGTTACCTTAGAATTACATTCCGCGATGCTTGGTCTCGGGGATGGAGCAGCCGCCGTCGCACTATACTAGGCCGGGAAATTTAGGCGTTAGCGCAATGACTCACTTAACTATAAGGGCTAAGGCCCGTCCACAGTGCACGCGATTTATCGCGACGCAACATTTCTCTCATCACGCGGTAATTTGTGTCGCGTTATTTATTCAACGCCATTGTTTCTTTCCTGCCCCACCAGCCATGTGACTTGATTCAGCACAATCATTGGTCTCACAAAAAAAATATCGCGCGCGACACGCGATAAAAGTTTATCAATCGCGTGCATTGTGGACAGTACTATAGGTAGTAATTCATGAGTTCAATTTTCGTTATCGCGTACAGTGTGGACGGGCCTCCACGCTCTTTCTTTATCGTGCGAAACTTGGTTCACATGCCCACCCTAGTAAAAATTTCAGGTGGGGTCGTGAGCGAATATCGCTGCAAGTCTGCTGCCCTCCAATTTACAGGTGTATGTGACAGTATTAAATTTGTCGTCTATGTTAATGTCCTAAAGTATGAGGAGCGAATATGTACAATTTATTGTTTTGTGATAAACAACTGATAGTTTAATTCAAGGGGATTTCGAAAGATTGTCATGCGCCGTAGTGATCGAGGTCTCATGTCCCGTGTAACCTTTGACTTCATGTCATTATCATACATCATACAACCGCGGAGAACTCACCTAAACAGCTCCGTCACTCTTCCGCTGTTTGTTGTGAATAAATGGATACTTACCCCACTTTAGTAGCCGGTAGTAACGCCACTGTTACATCAATCATATATAAATACAGGTAGCGGTATACGGTAGTAGTTTCATATAAACTCATATCCATGCCTATTTATTGCGTTCAATATTTTGAATATGCACAGCTGTCAGGTGTCAAATCATGTACATGAGACTCCACAGTTGGACGCACAATATGTTAATATCTAGGTTGCCATTTGGCGTAGGCCTGCATCAATTTTTATCTTGTTTCCTGCAAACATGTTAGATGGGTAGGAAATTCTCTCCATCCGACGAGCGACCAGTGAACCCAAGATCCAACCACTGCGCAAGTTTCGCAGTGTAACCACAGTAACCGAGTGGATAGAGTTATTGCGTTAAGAAATCAAAATTGACCAAAGAGTCTATGAGCAAAGCAACATATTGAATTTCACCATGATCATTGCACAAACCAAACATTCTACAATCTTCACCAAAAAGACATGGGACACTCGTGCTCCCCCATTGTAATGTTGGTATTTGACAGCGCGTTTGTTGGGCGCAACATTGGAGGGGGTGTGGGGGTTTCAGTTCCGCGATTTTCGCACTACGTTTGTGCCACGGGTTTGTAGTGTCCCATCATTTTTGTCGAAGATTATAGGATTATGTTCATGTGTGAAGGTTACATATCTACCTGATCCTTCATGAGAACCCGCAAGCAAATCAGGCATGAATTAGGCAACCTCTTCGTTCATGCGAAAACTCCTCTGACTAATACAATAAACCCATTACCCAATGTATAACGTTGGTATTAGCTGAACGCTTCATAATGCTAAGCCGATTAGAAGACGGTTCAACCATAACTGGAATCAGGTATAGCGTTGCACGGGGACCCTGAGGCTATAAGTTGAGGCAAGCGGTGCCTTAGATGTTGAAATATGCCATATAGTAATGGAAATCTTACATTTCCCATTTCACGTTAATGAAAAAGGATACGTTCCTCTATTGATCATACTGTTAGGCTTTAAACAATTGTTCCTAGGTATATGCTTCATAATTATAAAAGTGAGAGACTGATTCCACTCCCAGCTATGCAAAATGTTTCATTTTATCAATCAAGTACTGTACGTTACGGGTATCTTGTGTGTCAATGAGTTTGCAATAATGTTCTGAGAGGGTTGTAGGATTTATATTATTTCCATTGAGTTTAATCAATTGAACTAACATTTTAATTTGGGAGTTGGCAGTATCATCGGTATCCAATTCTGGGTTAAATGGGCCTCATGGAATCTCACATCATCTTGTCTTGGGAACAGGGCCTAATAACGCATATCCGTTTAACCTTATGTACCCATATCTTATCGATGAGCTTCGGGGGGAATGTGGTTGGTTAGGCTATGGTTGGTTAGAGGCTTTACAATGAGAGTGGCCAATCTTCCGATACCTTCCGATATTCAGTGCACACCAGCTGCCTTATCTTATCGTCCTATCGGGGCTTCAGTGATTGATGGCTGTGTGCACCGGTACAAAATACAGCACTTAACTCAGTGAGAGTTGAATGCAATGACGCATATCCACAATTTCCTCACTCTTCTGCAGTCTATGTAATGGAGGAAGCTGGTCAATACTGCAACATATTTGTCAAGTGTGATGTAATAAAAATTGTGATCTACATCTGTCTTAGATTTTGATACAGCTCCTGTGGAGAAAATACAGAAATTTCGTTTGAACACTATGCCAAACAATTTATTGAAGATGTTCTTGAAACCCATACAACTTTGGGTGAACATCAAATGGTTCAACTCTGGAATAGCATTACTGACTCATCGAATCGAGCGGAACGAATCACCGTAAAGTGAAGTCATTGTATCCAGCTAAAATACTTCTGCAGTAGTCTTGCACTAATATATGTTGTCAAAATGCTATAAAAATCACATAATACAAGACAGCAATATTAAAAAAATTACATATTCTCAAAGTTCAATGAAAACTTGAAAGTTCCTCATGGGTGTTCTTCTATATCGAACGAAAGGCTCTTTGTAGACTTCCTGTGAAGTTAAGTGGACGTGGATCGTGGGAATCGATTTGCTGGAAACTGTTAACACTGGGAGAATTTCGTATGGGCAATTACGATACCCATGCAATACATTCAACTCTTCAGTGAAAGTCATCCGAGACAGATATTTACAAGGAGGATTCTCTGATTGTATTGGGAGGAACCCTATGGTTTAGTGATGATTGATTTCCGATATCTCAACAACAGGAATGACATTCGGTAAGTATATATTACTTGAGGGAATAGAGTTGTATTGACAATTGGTTGTTAATATCCGGCAAATTTGTCGTTGTTCAGTGAATGTAGGAAATTGAACATTTTGATTGGGTAAACGTTGCAAATATAATGGTTTCATATCAGTAGAACAGTGCTCGCGTTAGAGTCACGCAGACTCATCGCTAATTGAAAAAAAGAACAATTTTCCTAACCTAGTAAAATGAACATACTATTAATACAGAAATATACAATTGATTATCTATGGCTGCATACTCGATATTTCAGCAGACGCAAGTAAAAAATATGGCAGCCCTACACAGAATGCTTCAAGACTCCAATTGAGGCGGAATCAACTGAATTTGTCTTTACAACACCACGCGTTCTGCAAAGTGCACGCTATATATATATACATAGTGATTTGATATCTTATGTTTTCAGATAAGTACTAAATAGGCGAACCGTCGTACGAGACGAATCCCCTCAAATGATATTTACTACCTGAACAACTTTCGCAATCATACTCTTCAAAGAACCGTTCATCCAGAAAATGACACCCGAAGGTATGAGACTAGTTCTTGTTATCATCGGATTATGGTCCATTAGAGACTCGATACTGCACTAATAGAAGCATCATCGTCTCTTGATTGCCTTTATTGAAACGTCACGAACGGTTAGCCTCCTAAGCAAACATTCCAGAGGAATCTGTTGATAATTTATATTATTATGTTTAGAGGCTATTATTCACGGGAAGTCCTTGTGTACAATATATGCGTAGCCAAAGGAGACGCGAAGGGCTTAGGCAAACAACGGAACTGAGATAGTTGGGACACTGTTTGACGATTCTCTAGGGATCGCGTCAGGATTAGAATCTCTACAACATGAAGCACCTTTAGGCCTATCCGTTTATCATATGACAATAATAACGAATAACGAAAAATTAAATGAAAAACGAATCCAACTAAATATCGAGGTGAATGATTTCGGGGGTAAAAATAGGGTAAAATATGTTATCGGTTCATGTAGTTTGTACAATAACATATTCCATTATTACAGTCGTAGTGAATGGTCAATAAGTCATTCGTTTTTATATGTATAGAACGTATAGGTTTTTTGTACAGTCACAAAATATGCAACAGTAATACATTTCCCTAACGACTTTGAATAAATGGTAGTAGAACTGTAGAATGTAACATAGTGCAATCATATTCGTCAATTTTCTCGTTCGTCGATGCCGTGAAATTTTATGATAAATTCTCTTCAAGAAAAACCCACATCCTATTGGATATGTGAGGATGTCCTTTTGCCCTCTTCCTACCACACTGCGTGGAAGATTTACGACATGGTCGTAAAGATCAGTTCCTCGCCAGCGGTAGTACTGCTCCGCTCTGGATAGTAGCACGTCGCCTCTCAGGAAAGATGCTAACATAAGACAGGCCATGACATAGCCAGACTAGCCAGTAGGAAGTGCACGAATGCCGAAAAATCCATGCCTTGTTCACACGTCCCCCACTTAATTACGACAGCAAAAAGTATGAGCCTATTTGTGAAGCTTGTAAAACTTGTACAATAAATAGGTGAAATTTGAGGGGGGGGGAAATCGGAACAATTGCCCACATTTTCAGTTTGGAGCCCTATTTTTATCGGAGTCCTCAGCTAGGAATGAAAACATTTCGCGTGCTTCGCGCGCATGTGTGGGCCGGGTGCACAACTTCATTTGATTATATTTTTGGAGCGAGCACCACACTTTGTTCGACCCACTGATTATTCCCGAAATCACTTGATGAGTAGGCCTACTGATTTTTGAAAGATTTTCAGAAGACTTTGGAATCAGTTCTGAGGCCTGAAATTGCGGTTTCCTAGCATCTGGGAGGGTGTATTTGTTCAACTTTTCGTACGCTCAATGCCAACTGTTGGTGGCGCCCCATCGTCCCCACTCAAAAATCCTAGCTACGCCACTGGCCACAGTTAGTACCGGTACTAATTGACAAACTAGGATAAGGAACTGCCGTAGCTATATTAGCTTCAATCAACCTACATATAGACCCTACATAGTACATACATATCCGATACACATCCTACAGTCGATCCATGTAATAATTACGCATACACTTCCTATGTAGGATAATTCCTTCATTACCTGGTGTCGTAATCCAAAGCTATGTCCATATGTCTCATGGGAAGTAATAAAGAAGTAAAGTAGGTACATTCACAGTCGTTACCAATTATTTCAAGCAATCCTCTAAAACATTCTATTCATAACTGAATGGATCATTGTGGAACAAGGTTAGTACGACCATGAAGTTGAATAATTGGATAGCACAGCATAGGATATGAGTAAGTCATGAGAGGGCTACAGATCTGGACGATGCATTTAATATATGAATGTGTAACTAAATTGAGCGTGAATTGAATTATTGAGTATAAGCTGATCCCGCGAATTACACGCGTCGCTTCCCCAATACTTCATCCAATTACGAGCGATCATAATCGGCCAGCATATCACACACACAGGAATAGTCCTGCATGAGACTCGCACCGTTAACCGGACAGAATACTTCTTGAGAATCAGTTTAAAGTCCAACATGGCTGACCCAATCAGAGTGTTGTTCATTTAGCAGTAATCAGAGCTTGCATTGCACCCGTGGCTATCTTGGGATAAGCGTTGTTTTCGATGACGACACGTCGCATGACAATTAAATTCTAACAGTTTATAAATGAAAATAAAACACTGTGTCCGATGCTGTTCCCAGTATATGAAATTCGAACGATCAGAGGTAGGCCTATATTCTGTAAGTGGAAACAAGGGAGTAAACATACGACTATCACCATTGGCCATGATTGTTAAAGTTTACACGGTGATAGTTGATGAATTTCAGTGAGATCGTATCACGCACTTGGGACTTAAATTGGTAGTGTTCACAGGGTATAATATAACTATCATATCAAGACGTGATAATCAGTAATTGCAATAGTTAAAACTCTACAGATTGCTTGAAAACTGATACAGATGGAAAAAGAAACCATTACATTTTCATTCGTTCAAGCATGGTATCTTAAATCCTCTAAAGAGTCCCTTCTTTTCATTACTAAGGCATTACCATTTGAGCTAGATGATTGTAACATGTAATATCTCCACGTTAGCGCGATCAGATGCGGCATGATAATTTGACCTTACTATGACCCAATCATGACCACATTGGTCATGTCTGGCCAATGCGAATAATACGAATAGTCCCAGCTCAGGGCTGCGCCTGAACAGTGGTCTCTCTTCATTAAATTATGGTACACTATCTTCACAACAAAGAAATGCAATAATTACTCTGCTCCCTAAGAAAGGTCAGGATTTGAAAATGAATAAAAACTGGCGCCCTATGTCTCTGCTAAACGTTGACTACATGGGATCTATGCAGTCATGTCAGTATATGTGTGTATGTGTGTGTGATGCCTAGCTTGTGAAGAGCATAACTCGACCCCACCTGGATGGATCAAGCTCATACTATAGGTATGACTATGTGGGTTTCCCAAAATGAGTATATGATCCCTATCGTTTTGGGATTAGATTAAAGGTCATCTGAGGTCACCAGAGGTAAAATTATGGAAACCTTGTGAAGAGCATGAATCCAGGACTCTTGGTCGGATCGAGCTGAAATTCGGTAAGAAGCTTCCTTATGGGGAGTACATAATCCTATTGTTTTAGGTGTCGACTCCGGGTCATTTTGAGAAGAATTGAGAACTTCTGAAAGAGTCGATATTTTGACGAATTTTGGCTTGTGAAGAGGCTCACTCGATCCCACCTGAATGTATCAAGCTCATACTCGGTATGTAGGATCATGAGTTGATGAACCCTGCTGCATGTCCGAGGTCGATCGTCACAGGTATATGGTCAAGGAATCACTAAGCCTTCTGGGTTTCTGGTTCTTCTTTCTGTGTTACCAAATCCACCGCTTACATTTATGGAATTTTATTTGGGGAAATAAAAATGATCGAATCAAACTTAACATCGTGATGCAACCACTAGACAGAGGGGGATTAGATATGATTTCGTGAAAAGTGTGAAGCTTGCTTGGGTTGAGCGGCTGATGGACGTATCACATTAGGTGACCAGATTTAGCCTGATTTTCGATGCTGATGAGAACAAATTGCAACAGTTTGTTTCATCGCTGATTTTCGTTCAGGAGGATGTTGCCAAAAATATATCCAAAATCGGACACGAGTTTCAACTCAGAAGTAGCCTAATTTTCATATTTTCAAAATGGCGGACTATATGGATTTCAATGTACTGACAACCTCCTGAGACGGCAGTTTAGACCAATGAAATGTGTTACCAACCTATAGAAACATGGTATCAAAATACGATATAAGCTTACTTGCAACGTCATACGACGTAACCTGGCGTAGTCATGGCGTAGATATGACGTATGCGATAGAAAATCAACGTAAAGTAGGCAGACTGTATGGCCTTTAGTGTAGGCCTAGAGTAAACCCCATATGGCTGGTATATGTTATCAACCTCATCAAATAATACCAACATTCCATATAAGCCAATTATTCATGACGTCACTGTGACGTAGTAATGACGTATGTGACAGACCATCAACATACTTTAGCGAACTCGGTGCCTTACAATGTACTGAGAATAGCCCAAAGCCAAAATTTTGAGCCATAGAAAATATTATAAACCCACCAGAACATGATGCCAAAATACCAAATGAGTACATTTACGATGTCA
>JAUOBX010210540.1:0-11836 GCA_032360705.1 Eupentacta quinquesemita
TCTCAGAACGATCGCAAGGTTCCGAAACGCACAAATATGCGATAAAATCAGTTCGTCGAAAAAATCAAAATGGCGGCCGGGCGTGGTCGTAATGGGCAAAAATAAAAGTTGGTCTCAGAACGATCGCATGGTTCCAAAACGCACAAATATGCGATAAAATCAGTTCGTCAGAAAATTCGAAATGGTGGCTGCCGGGGTAATGTGGCGATGACCACTTTCGAACTCATCCAACATTTTCCAAAGGCACACATTTGTGCCAAGTTTTTGTGTCATTCGCATGTACGGTTACAAAGTTATTCGCGAACGTGACTAACGGACGTACGGAGAGCGCGAACGTGGCTAACGGACGTACGGAGAGACATGATGACTGCTTGAGCTGCTCAGCCGCAGCTAAAAATCGGAACACATCGAATAACTCAGCCGTGTTGATCGTGGATGAGCACCGGTGGCAACTCGCTTACCTTCGATTCGCCAAGTGCTCAACTTACCGTAGATAGAGGGAGTGAGTGGTGTATCTTTTTACGATTTTTTTCGCGTTTCTATCTGACGGACCATCAGTAACTCTGGAATCTGAACACTACTCAAGAATCTGAAGGAGCGAACTAGTCCAACCATAGTACTGTTCCATACATTTGCCGTATTGCAACTATTTCGGAAGAACCAAGTCCCCCCCTTCTCCTCCTCGCCCAACCCAAATACCAAGTAAGGTGCATCACATCGTAACCCGAAGCCACACCATTGCCCATTCCAAATCGATTAGAAGGAACACCTATTCCCACACATTTTGTACATATACATAATAATATTATTAGTAACGTGATTGAAGAATTTGGCCAACTTAGGTCAAACGAGGGTTAGTTAATCCAACTCACCTATCATTCTCTCACACCTGTTCCCTGTTCGGCCCACGGGGCACTCGCACTCGTAGCCCCCACCTAGAGTCCCAGTACAGGACCCGAACAGACACGGATTACTTGCACAACTATCTACGGGAGAAAACACAGCAATGCCCGGTAATCATTAGGATCGTTCAGTGTTACGTTCGATTATCTTTCAAGATGACACAATGGACGCAGAAACATGATGAGGCGATGTAATGCAGGGAGTGATGGGCAAAATGTTACAAGGTGATCTTTCGTATTGTATAAGGTTGTTGATGTTCATACCATCAGATAACGGTATAAACATAGGGGTAGGATTTGCGTTAGCCAGCAGGGAGTCCGTGTCCAGGGATATGCATTGGCACTATGGAGCATGAATATTACATAACACCGACAGGCATACCCACTTCCATGACCCATCTACGATTTCTGCGTGGCAAACAGTTTGTAACAAATTTCAAATTAATACGACTCAGCGTATAGTTTTATTTGGCTAACACCCATGATAGTAAGCTATTTTGAGTCCATGCTCAACATGTAGGTCTGGTGGGCATCCATAGGAAAAACTCCTGCTGCCGTTTTGAATCGACAGACGCCCTCTCCTCATGGAATAGGCTGACATGGGATTCATATACACAACACTGGAAGAAAGAAAAATTATTCTCTCGTGAAATAGCAATAATAAACATGACTTACATGCACGACTCGACATGCTACTAAATATTCATATTATATATAAATATGGATATTTGTTCTATTTTCGATATCAGAAATAAGAAGAAATACACTGGATATCACCATATCAGACACACTATTACCGTATATATTTGAACTGACAACCTCCTGATAATCAGTAAGGTGGAGTCCGTTCAACCATGTAGTGCGTTTCTGTACACAATTCTCATACATTAGGCTAAGCCTTAGCTAACGAACTTCGGTTCGCCAACATACTACGCTCTACCAACAGAGCGTATCCCATATACAGGGACTGAGGGACCTCTGTCCTTTCTCGACCTAGGACATGCCTATCAACCCCACATACCAGTTGGACTGCACCTAGGTCCGACGAATCCGGGTGGACAGTTACAGAAATATCCGCTACTTGATGATGATGATATCTGACAGCTACCAACTCCACATGGATTCGGCTGGCATCGACCTAAATACATAAAAGTGAGAGAAAACAGATATGGAAATGAGAAGAGGCAAACCCTAGATATCATCATATCGAACAAACAAATATACAAATGTGTTATATCTATTGACAGAGCGAATAAGTATTACGTTAATTATATGGGTAGAATCCATGATTTTAAGATTGATTATACGATAAAAACGTAACCATGTGAATCATTACACATTATATTGGCTCACGTTTCAAAATGTTCGTAATATATCATGTACCATGTGGGTAATATGTGATAACAAACAACAGTAAGGCCCTTCCATGGGATTATATGTTTCAAACTGATGAATCAACAACCAAATCATGCATGTTACTCGACTTTCCGATCAATGCATTCGAGAGAAAATAGTGGTTTCACGTGCATAAAATCAAGACCTATCAAGGTCCAATATTGTGCAATGTTTTCCCATCGATGACGTGGCATAGCTAATAAAGCTCCCCCTCCCACTCCTCTCGCCGCGTGGATATCACAAACTTTCTCCAACAATCCCGTGGAGTAAGCAGCTCGTATTCAGTGTTCTCACATGTTCCTAATTACGTCAGGGTGAGACGAGGCAATGGAGATGAAGCGTTTCGCCCCATAACGCACCAGGAAAGCCATCCTGCTGGTATTAGGACCTGATAAACTTCAGTCCTATATACGCTCTACCAACCGAGGTAGTCGCATCTCCAGAGACTGAGAGACCTCTCCCTTTTCTTGACCTAGAGACATGCCTATCAATTCGACATACCAGTTAATAGACTGCACCTAGGTCCTCCTGTCCCCGCTGGACAAGTGCAGAAATATCCGCTACTTGATGAGGATGATAGCTGACAGGTACCAACTCCACATGGATTCGGCAGGCATGGACCTAAATACATTAAAGTGAGAGAAAACAGATAATTTATGAAAATAGGAAGAAATACACTATATATCAAATCAAACGAGCAAATATACATCTGTGTTATATCTAGATAGATAGATAGATAGATAGATAGATAGATATACTTTATTGAATCCACTGGCAAGGAAATAACATGTCTGCAGTGAAAGGTTGTAACTAAGCGATAGATTTTACATTTACAACTATTACGTTGATTATATAATGTGAAATCCATCTTAGTCATATTACTCACCATTTCGTTTATTGCGTTTGAAAGGATTTTGAAAGGGATTTCCGGGTCACGCTCAGTTGCATATTAGTAGGCCGATCTTCGTCGACCTACAGAGTTACACTTCGATACCTCTCATAGAGCGCTAGTCACGACGATTACATACTTAAAGCGCTTCACAGATATCCCTAATCACAGGCAAGAGCCGCGCTTTCCAACAATCCCGTGGAGTAAGCAGATCGTATTTCTCCTCACAAGCTCCCAATAACGTCTGGGTGATACGTGGCGATGGAGGTGAAACGCTCTGCCTAAGGTCGCACCGAGAAAGCCATCCTGCTGCGACTATGAACTGATAACCTTCTGCTATTCAGTCCTACGCTTTACCGACGGAGCTAGTCCTAACTCCAGGGACTGGGGAACCTCTCTCCTCTCTCGACCTAGGATATATGCCTAGCTATCAACCAGATTTACCAGTTGGACTGCACGTAGGTCCCACGAATCCTGGAGGACAGTTACAGAAATATCCACTACTAGATGATGGTATTCGCTGACAGGTACCAACTCCACATGGATTCGGCTGGCATGGATCTAAATACATGAAAGTGAGAGGAAACAAATATTGAAATGAGAAGATAGCAAACAAACTAATATACATGTGTTATATCATGCATTGCCATGAGCACACGTTTTATTCTATGTATAAAATCCCTGCCGGATATAATAATTGAACATACGATAAAAACTAAACTATGAGAATCATCATGCTAAACATTGGCTCACTTTTCAATATGTACGTAATATACCATGTGCCTTGTGAGTAATATGTGATAACAAACAGATGGTACGCCCTTCCATGGTACCATATGTTTCAAACTGATAACACCACCCCCCCCACCCCCCCCCCCCCCCACACCTACCCCTCCGCCGCAGTGATATGACTAACCTACGGGCTTTCGAAAGTATATGGTAGCGTAACATATAGTTGCGTATCATGATCCCACATAGTTGCGTATCATGGTCACACAAAGATGCGTATCCTGTAATCCTGTTCCCTATTAGTTACGTCTCATGGGCACACAGAGTTGTGTATCATTTTAACACATACCGGAAGTTGCGTATCATGGTCACACATAGTTGCATATCATGGTCACACAAAGATACGTATCCTGTTCCCTGGTTGCGTATCATGGTCACATATTGTTGCGTATCATGGTCACACATAGTTGCGTATCATGGTCACACATAGTTCCGTATCATGGTCACACAAAGATGCCTATCCTGTTCCCTATTGGTTGCGTACCAAGGTCACACATAGTTGCGTATCATGGTCACACATAGTTGTGTATCATGGTCCCACATAGTTGTGTATCATTGTCACATATAGTTGTGTATCAGGTTCCCTATTGGTTGCGTATCATGATCACACATAGTTGCGTACTATGGTCACACATAGTTCCGTATCATGGTCACACATAGTTCCATATCATGGTCACACATAGTTCCGTATCATGATCACACATAGTTCCGTATCATGGTCACACAAAGATGCGTATCATGGTCACACATAGCTGCGTATCAGAGTCATTCGATTTTCGTCGACCTACAGAGTTTACTTTTGATTGCTCGCTCCTATATAGCCCTTGTCACTACGATTACATGCTTAACATATATTACTCCAATCACAAACGAGAGGCACATTCTCCAACAATCCCGTATAGAGTAAGCAGATCGTACTATTCAGTCCTCACATGTTCCCAATAACGTCTGGGTGGGACGAGGCATGGTGGATGAAGCGCTTTGCATGAGGACGTATCGGGAAAGCCATCTTACTGGGAATGTGAACTGACAACCTTCTGATAATCAGTCCTACGCTTTACCGACGGAGCTTATCCCATCTCCACGGACTAAGTCACCTCCCCCTCCCCCCCCCCCTCAACATAGGACATGCCTATCAACCGGACATACCATTTGGACTGCAAGTAGGCCCGCCTGTCCCCGCTGGACAGATACATAAATGGCTGCTACTTGATGATGATATTCGCTGACAGGTACCAACTCCACATGGATTCGGCTGACATGGATCTAAATACATAAAAGTGAGAAAACCAGATATGAAAACAATCATCAAGTGCATATAACTCGCAGCATGATAGCCCCACGTAACTCGAGTGTTAACAATTATCACATGATGGACGTTCGCTAGAAAGCAGTGCATTGTGTCATGTATGATCCATGAATCCATATACCAATCAGGCTTAGAGCTTCCTCGACAGCATTCTCTAATGACCTCAGAGTACCTGTGACCTGACTCCAAAACATTAGGAATCACTGTACTTATATATATGGGGAACACACATACCCAGTTTGAGCCAGATCCAGGAGGAGAGGAGAGGGGGCTGAGTTATATGCTAACAAGCTAAAATAGGCCGAAAATGATAACCGGTCTACATCAGACATTATTGGGTCCATGATTTCCATGATTTCCTCACAATTTTCCAACATTTCTCCAGAAATGACACCTGCCTACACCAATATGCCAATATTTTTTCAACAAGTCCATATTTTTTCGACATAGTAGTATTTTTCTGATGTTTATGAAACGGATGGCGCCTACTAAACTGACTCACATATTCAATAGTTCATTGAGATCAGGTATTTTCGCCGAAGAGCTTAGGAATGCTAAGGTCATTCTTTTTTCTATCTGCAATTATCGCCCTTGTTATTGCAAAGACTCATTTTCAACCGGTTAAACATTTTCCTTGGAAGCCTCTTTGTACTGAGTGAATGTCAGTTTGTCTCTTGTCCTAGTTACTCCACGGAAATCTTCCTGGGTAATAATTACACATGACTCAACGAACACAAAGTTATTGTAATATTAATGTGCATACATAGACAAGCCCATATTCTCCAGTACGAAACTTTGTTCCCCGTGTGAATGTTCATGTCCCCCTCATTACACGGGGAACATTGAGACCATACTCAAGCAGATGAAACTCCATATTAGGTAAGCAGATTTCTCGGAACCGAAATATTACCAGAGCTCGTCCATAGTTTGATAAATCAGTAAGTTTGAATGGAGAAACACACACAAAATGGGAATATCGCATGTTTAATGTTCAGTAGCAGATTTCATGTCTCCTGAACGTACAAAGTTATGCGTCAAATTTTCATTGATTTTCAAATTTCAGGTTAATCCACTTAACTTGTCACATTGCTCAAAGTTTTATCTAATACATAATCCCATTTCATTCCCTCCTCATATTCATTCACATGGGCCACAGCGGAATAATTATGCCCCCGAAAATAATTATGTAAAACTTATCTGTTTTGTTGAAATTGCCTAACTTTTACAAACTTTTGTTTGGTCTTCCTGACAGCCTGATTAACAAGAACCAGCGAGTGCAAAAACTTGCTGCTCGCCTTATTCTCCGTGTCCCTCGTCATGAGCATATCACTCCATTGCTCTACCAACTCCATTGGCTCCCCATTAGACACACTCGCTTTTAGAATCCAACTTCTCCTCACTTATAAGGTGATTGACTGCATGCCAGATTCCACCTCAGAGCTCAGCTGCATGTTCCTAGTAACTTCCTACCATAGTTCTCGGGTCAGTATCTGAGCAACGTCTTGAGAGTTGAGATCACGATTCGCTCTAATTTGAGTTCTATGGCGATTGCTCGTTTGTCATGCTGCAGCTCCATTCTAATGTGACGTCATATCGAAAAATGATAAAAATCGGACGATAAATCGGACAGTTCTCCGATAATTAAAAGCTGGGTGAATATCTCGAGTTGGGAATGGGCCATTCCACATCAAATTGGTTACACAAATAGCGAATGAGGTCATTTATCATTGTCGCGGTGTATATCCGCCATAATGGAAAGGGACTAGCATTCGTGAGCCAAGAATCTTTCTTGGCTTTCCTGTTGCCGAACACTTCAATTTGGCAGATTGGATAATTATGTGGAACTATACAGCGCGGACCTGTTGGTACCACACCGTTGGTAGCCTATAGAGTAACAAACCTGGTGTCATCAGACGCCTTATTACGAGGTACTATTGTACGATGTTGACTACTCACCGACAATCTCACAATTGTTCCCAGCTCTTCCTGGAACACACAGGCAACGGTATCCATTCAATTGTAATACACAGGTTCCTCCTCCCTGGCACGGCGCATTTTGACAAAAGTCTGGTTGGGAAAAGCAAAAACAATTTTGTTATCGTTCTTATTCGTTTTGATCTTTAAAAATATGTCAAACAATGTGTTGAAGTAATTTCTTTGCTGTGATATGATTTCTTGTTGATGGTTATATTTCGGTGACTGACAGAATATCGATGGTTCTTGATTGAGGAATGTAATAATTTTCTGATTTCATTATGGATATTATTTTTTCCGCTTCGCGCGTGTATGAGCGAGTGTTTGTTCACTTGGTCGTTTTTTTCCTGGAGTCGGTATCGTGAGGTGTTTCCATTCAGATGTTCTTAGGATTCTTGTTTCTCATGCTTCTATAGATGCATTTCCCTAGCACTTGTTGGCGTTGTTCGCTGATAGGTACTGACCCCACATGGATACGTCTGACATGGATCCATAAAATACAGCAACGTAAAATAAACGGCTGTACACTCAGACTAGTTGGATAGTTTGGTATAGTTTGGAGACCTTGTGTTAGATGACTTGAGTGACTATATGTACTCATCCAACACAATTGGAGTGTTCGTGGTGTAGTGGTTAGTCCACTCGCCTCGAATGCTGAAGGTTGTGGGTTCGAGTACCGGCTCGAACGTCTAATCTGGAGCGCTCCGTCTGTCAACCCATCAGTAAAATGGGGACCCATGGGGAACCTGAGTACAATATGCGCCCATCGTGACAGCAACTTCGTGATTATCAGAGAGTGTGCCTGGTTCCCATGATCGGGGTAATATATGTGAAGCGCTTTGGGCTTGTAATGGAAAAGCGCTATATAAGAAACGAGAAATTATTATTATTATATTAATTGATAAGATATCGATAAATTGTAATAATACCAGGTCACTGTTGTAGTACATGAGTTTGGATTGCCTTCAGGCTCACCCCTGATTGTTAGATACCAAACAGACCACGGGGGTCTCGTGAAATGCCATGCCTCAAATTTTCCAGGCGTACATAGTGAAACAGTAATCGGGACCGATATGATCATGCCTAAAACCATTTTTGTACTTCGAAAAGAACGCTTACGCTCATCCGGGGATCGGATTGGCTCAGTCCATATAGCTTAGGACTGGTGATTAGAAGGTTGCCAGGTAAATCCCAGCCGGCTGGTTTTTCTGGTCCCTCGTCCCACCCAGGCGCTTTGGGAACCTTGTGAAGTGATTTTAAATAGTAGCGTGCTCCGTATGTGGCAGCCCTATTGGGATGTCCCCGGGAGACTCGATGTGGTGACACACGGGACACCTGTGTCGAGATGAAATAGCACGAGCTGCGTAACATATGGTACGGGTTTGACAAGTCACCGATGATCAGAGGTGATATGCTGTAAAGCGCCTTAGAGCAGTCACTGAGTGGATAGGGGTCCGTGACGCTATATAAAATGCGATATATTATATATTATTATTATTATGAAATAACGCTAACCGGATTCGCAGTTGTTCCCGAATCTCCCTGTAGCACATCGACAGGTGTAACTATTTCCTACCCCTGAGGTACAGGTGCCACCATTCAGGCACGGCTGGCCGAGGCACGGATCTGGTCAAGGGAAACAACAAACCCTAATAAATATACAGATATATCCACTGTAATGTCAACTAGCTGAGTGACTTTAAAACCACAGTGGTGAAGGCCTATCATCATCACAAAGTGACAATGGAACTGGACATGTGCAGGCGAGTCCGCGAGTGAACCGCCCACGTGTATAGCTCCGTAATAATTATTACCGCAAACTGGGGGAACTTTGAGACGCGGGGTAATTTTGACACTTATGGATTTCAATGAAATGACCGACTGCCCTCTATGTTTGGAATTGTTTTTCTCTTGTTATTTCCTCGCATATTTAGGGGTATAAGGTTGGGAGAGTTGTTCTCAAACGAGATAATTATGGTATATACTACCGGAAGTAATTTATGAACAATTGAAAGATGCACTAATTTGCATAATTTTGGGACAGCTCCAGTTGCCACTGTGAGTATTATTTTAGGTTTCAAGAGTCTCTGTGCAATTCACAGCACATGTAATGTATACAAAATCGAACTCTGCAGATAACATATTCAATTTGAAATTTTCGAAATTTTCATACTGCTGCTTTTAGAGTTTCGCCGCATCCCGCATTCGCACATATGGAAACCGACCTTTAGTTTATACCAGTCAAAGTTGTCCCAAACCTGGAAATTCACATTTTCACTTCACCAATGACATCTCCCAGTTGCATCAAATTTGATTTGTAGGAACATCTATGAGTACCAATGTAACTTTCAAAATAGGAATGCTCCTCATTTACCTTTTGGTTCAATCGACCGAAAATATTTTGGAAAAAATGTCAAAGTTACCCCAGTTTCCGGTACTATTCATTGGAAATCCGCATAAACCAAATCAATTTGACCTCCGATGACCCTTGAATGGTCTTCATTTTGTTCAGGACTAACGGCAGTCAACATTCACCAAATTTCGTTCGAATCAGGAAAGTTAGGAAAATCGCATAAATCACGTGAATTTGACCTCCGTTTACCTACGAATGACAGCAATGTTTTTCAGGACCAACTATGATCCACATCTACCAATTAGGTTTCATTTCAATCCGACAACGTTAATACGATAATCGCATAAATTACGAAAAGTTGGCCTCTAATGACCTTCAAATCGACGTCATGAACATTTCAGTTCACACCCACCAACCTTTGTATGAATCGAACGAACCTAATAACTGAAATGATTTTACTAGGGCGTACATGTGTACCAAGTTATCGCGCTAACGTCTTAAGTTTGTATCAATGATTATTATTTTATATAGCGCAACTTCCAACAGAAAAGTTGTTTCATGCGCTTTTACAGATGCTGTAAGTGCAATGAGGCTAGGAGTATAGACTAGGAGGGAAGAATGATTTTTGGGCAACGTATGAAATGCTCGATAGAGTCGAGAGGCCCTGGTGATTTTGTCAACATGTAAGCGGCGAGAGTATTGCCTGCAGTTACCATGTATTGCCTGCAGTTACCATGTATTACATGCGGTAACCATGTATCACTGGTTACTGATGTAAGCGGCGAGAGTTGGAGAAATCAACTTCATAATCAATCATGGGTCTGATTGAACACCTTACTTCGAAACAGCTGTTATATGAATGTTATAAATATTCCCTATTCGCTAATCTCAATCCCGGAACGTGTATCCAGTGTTTCCACTTTTCATGGAATTACACGAAATTCAAAAATCTGGGTGCTCTTTATATATCTTCAAGCAACGGGATGAATTCGGCCAAATTCGGGGACTCGATCTTGAAATTTGAAGAAGACATCATTAATCAATATTGTTCAATGATATTTCTTCACTCAACATAATGTGAAAACCTGTTATAATGATTATAACATACTCGGAGGTACTTCACAGAAGTCGCCGCTCCGCCCATCAAGACAGGTACAGATGAATGTGGAATTAACTATGACGCTACAGAATCCACCAAAGAGACAGGGATTGGGAGTACAGGCGTCTACCTCTAGAGGGGAGAAGTAGAGATGAAACGGGGGAACGGAAGATAAATGTACACGGAACAAAATAATAAGGATGAGAGAGTTAACTCTAAGATGACTAAGATTATTGGGAGGGGTAAGGTGGTAATAACAGAATCAATGGATTAGGGAACAACATAATAAGAATGAGAGAATACATTCTAGGATGACTAAGATTATTGGGAGGGGTAAGGTGGTAATAATAGAATCAATGGATTAGGGAACAATAAGAATGAGAGAGTTAAACTCTGGGATGACTAAGATTATTGGGAGTGGCAAGTTGTAAGAGGAATAACAGAATCAATAGATTGGGGCGGAGAAGTGCAACGAATGAAATAATTGGTGGAGTGACACAATGGGTGGAAAAGTGTAACAAATAAAATGGTGACACAATGTGGACAATACTCAACGCCTGAAACAATTGCGTGAAAGGGATGAAATCGAAGTATTTCTCATTCATTGATGGCAACATGTTGTTGTTGACTCTTATTGTTTCTATGAATACTGATTTACAAAGAGCCTGAGACCGAGTGGATGTGAAGTTAACTACTAGACATATTGAAGTCGTTCACTCAGAGTATTGGATGTGTAGATAATGTTCGTCGATGCCTACGCGCAGCTCCAAGAACCAACACGTTACACGTGAATAACGAATATATACATATCTCTCAAGTTGACAATACAATTTGTCACGTTCGGACCAGGTTATGCCTATTCTTGGAAATATCAAGATAGAGTGATTCCTAGAATGCTCCATGTTTGGTTAAAAGAAATAGCCCACGGAATAGTCAGGCATAACGCGAAAATGTTCGTTTCATACAAGAATCAGAATCCAGGATTTTCCAACCCGGGGGAATTTTTGGTTCTCAAAACCCCTCAGATGGCAGCAGGTGGCTCCTAGAGGGTGTTTTCAGCTATATGTATTTGGTTTTGACACATTGGTTTCATGACACTGCAAATGTAATTACCCCGAAATGTTCA
>JAUOBX010210651.1:0-11835 GCA_032360705.1 Eupentacta quinquesemita
ATACATACATACATACATACATACATACATACATACATACATACATACATACATACATACATACACACATACACATACTCAACAAACAATTATTCTTCGACTATTATTCGCAAATGGGATGAGTTTCGCAATTATGTGTGATCCATCAACATTCAAGTGATAAGATAAGAGATGACATGCCATGTTTGCACGGCGCCGAGCGATCATCCATTTCAACTTAGAGCCCACTCATCAGCTGTCATATCTAAGTAGACCATGAATATTAGACATTTCTAGATATTGCCTTCATAGCTAATATTTATACAACGCTATGCTGAACCCCCTTACCAATCCGTCTGAGACTTGTTGATTGTGCGCTGGATTAGCAGGAATATAGTTCCCCGACTCCAACCCTCGGGTCTCGACATTGGCTAATGAAGTCACGGAAAAGGTTAAAGAAAGTCCAGGGTGTGTTCCTCAGGTGCACTTTCCTCTGACACTTCGAACTTACAGCTGAAGTTTTGTCCGTCCAGTTGGATGATGCACCAATCTGGGACACTGTTGGTTTCCAAACGGCCCCTTCCGCTCGATCCTCTGATGACTACTAGACAACAGTATACATGCGTTACAGTGAATTTTTCATATAGACTAGTGAGATCATTCTCTTAACCTGCCGCCGGCGTCCCAGGGTAAAATAATTGAATACAAACAGATACAAATGATGTCATCCACATCCTTACAGACCCAGTCTATTTGCAACTAATTTGAGGAATTGAACAGATTTCAAGGTTAAGCCTCGGCTGCCATTTTAAAATGAAAGATCAGCGTTTCATGGAACAATATGCACAGCTTGAGCAATCCAGCAGTTGTACTGCCGGCGATG
This sequence comes from Eupentacta quinquesemita, assembly GCA_032360705.1. Lineage (NCBI taxonomy): Eukaryota > Metazoa > Echinodermata > Holothuroidea > Dendrochirotida > Sclerodactylidae > Eupentacta > Eupentacta quinquesemita. The sequence goes on from JAUOBX010210651.1 coordinate 863, forward strand.
CATCTTTATTGTAAGGCGATGACACGGAATAGGCGGAATCCTAGTGAAAGTGGAAAAAATTGTCAGTTCACTGGGCACATTAGTACATGTATTGCCTGAAGACCAAGATGGAGTAATGCTGTAAACAACTAAACTGACGGAACTAGCAGTGATAAAAAAGGGACATGTCAAACACTCGCATTTCTGACAGTAGCGTGTTGCCCTTTAGAGTTATGGCAATTTATGTAAACGAATTGGGCCATAGTTGATGGTATCGTGATGGGGCGAGATGTGAAGGCCGCCAATAGTCAATGCATTGTTGTCACTCTGCACCTTGCTAGCAAAAATATTTGATGTAATAATCACTATAACATAGCTGATCAAATCCATTCTTTCTATCGTAGAAACAGGTTTAATTCCGATACAAGTTTTCTTTGCTACCCAGGTTCTTTCATATGTTTTGTATGTGGACAAATCGGTCTGAAGCTCGGATTACCTTGAAGTGCTGAACAGAAGGTACAGGCAACATCCCAGTAAACCCAAACACGTTTTTTAAACGTTATGAAAATGTTTCGTCTAATGTTTTTAAAACGTTAAATGTGGTGTAATAAATATGTCATAAAAACGTTATTTCAAAACATGTTTTCGTAAAAACATTAATATAATGTTTTTAAAAACATTAGCAATAAGTCAAGCATGTTTTACAAATGTTATAATAACGTTATAGCCTAAAAGGTTTTGGAATAACGTTTTATTACATTGTTATTACACCACATTTAACGTTAAAAAAACATTTTCTGAGGCTCTTTTCATAACTGTTATGATAACGTTATGTGTTGGCTGGGATGAGACACTGTCCCGTATAAGAAGAACTGAACGGAAGTCTTCATGACCCCTGGCCTTTACCAGACGAACTACTGTACAACAGGTATGAGCATGTAAAGTGGAATGTCTTCGGTATTAGGAAGCTAAATGTTCTCTATCATGTTACTGAAAATGGGGTGTTTGTCAATAAGACATTATATATGATAAGGATCAATTTATTGCAGACGCCACGGTTAGTAACTAATAAAATAAGACGAGGATCAAGGCAGACGGGACAAGTGGAGATTGAGGGCTATAGTAAAGTGGACGGGTCTGATAGTTCTATGAACAAGAGGGGGTAGCGTAGTTTAGTTCAGTATGAAAGGGTCAGGAAGGATGAAATATCCTCATAAACGAACCCGAACCTCATGAACGACCACGAATAACAACCCCAGAACCGGATGGGATATCTAGGGTACGTATGTAGTCAATATGCTGTGACAAAATTAAAAATAAACTCGTGACAGATTGGATGATCGAGCGACGCTACATGCACCACACTCATTATAAGAGCATTGATTTGGTAATGATCATCAGGCTATTGACTTAACAATGCAAATCAAAACAATACAATCATGCATCGGTCACTATATGAGTGGCTCGATTATCAGGCGGGTAACATGTGATGTACGCACCCAGACCAAATCAATCAACTTGAACAGCAGACATGTGAATAATAAATGTCAGACTAATGGCGTGATTGTCTGGCATTTCAATCTCTTTCATTACATGTTTGAAGCGTACAGTAGATCACATTCATTGTGGTTTAAACTGGTAATGATCGTAAATGTGCTTTGGAATAGTGAAGCCATTGGCTTCGTAATTGTCCTCAAGGTCAATCTTCAAGGTATTAACGAATTCTCCAAGCGAGTTCCCCGAGGGATACAAACTTAGACAGAACAAGCGACTCAAAATTCAATTCATATCATTTTATAATTATTTCGACCCCTTTTTGGCGTACTGACGAATTAGTAATTTTGTCGATTTTGAGTTAGACAGTTGTCCTGCCTAATTCTGCTGCATAGAATCTGATGGCCTCGGTCCTTACCATTTTTACATGATGATCAATCGTTTGTTCACTCCTCTGACGAATCCTCTCTCTCGTGGAGATTTGCTATTCCGCGTAGTTACGAATGTCATATTCGTCGAAAAACCAATGCAAAGTCAGTGGCTAAATACAATATGCTTGAGAATCAGAAAAACATATTTCGCGTAGTAACGTATGTGTATTGAGCGCTTGACGAATATGTGAACACGTGATCAAAAATACAATTTCTGCATTGTGCGTTGTGACGAATGTAGTAGTCATCAATACGCAAAGCAAAGTCGATGGCTTTGCTAAATGCAATATTGTTGGAAAACAGCGAATAATTTTTTGGCGTAGTGACGGATATGTGACGAATCTATAGAAATCGGTATTTTTGCATTTCGCTTAGTGACGAATATCTTTGATGCCTAATATGCTATGCAAAATATACGTTTCATCGTCCGAAACGTAATAAATAGCGAATTAAAATTAGTTTTCTGGCTTTTCGTCCCCAGTTACAAGATATGTTTCGTTGCTCAACATTTGATCCAGCCATTTCCAAATCCTGAAATCCTAAAGCCGCGATTCCTCGAAGTGGTCCATATCTTTAAACTGTTCAACTGTCATGATACATTTACAACAATAATAATATGGAAAATATGAGATTAATAATAATGATAATAACGTTGGGGGTCAACAAAATATTATTCGTGCACAAATTATTCCAGGCCGGTGGCAAAAAGGAAGGTTTCAAGGAAAGTTGTCAATGTTCGCCTCTGGTCTACTTTTCATTTCATGGATGCTGGCGCAAACGCAGAAGCCCATAAACCATATTGATCTTGAGTGAATTTGTGGCACCATGAGCTATTATTTGTTCCTCCGAAGCATTTCAAACAATATTTTTGTAGGATGACTACTCAATGAATATGTGTCTGAGTAACGCGAACGGCATGGTAATTTTCGGGAGATATCACCATGATATCTTCGATTAACGTCCTTCAGAGTCCTGTTCTAGCTGAACTATCACCCACTTGGCAGATGTTAGTGAATGATATATTGCACGCGCAGCCACAATCCAACAGAAAACCAAACCTGGTGAACATTGCTACCGTGCTCCATTCGGAACGGGTCAACGCAGGCCTAAATAGGTAGATTTTCTAGAAATCACGGAAAATAGAATAACATCACAAATATAAAACCAATCTAGATTGGTGTAAATAGCATGATCATTCATAATTTATCCACTTCCTGGGCTTACAACAGTATTTTCATGGAACTTCGAGCGTAAAACTAAGTGGTCATCTTCATCATTCGAATACTAGGCCCACAATAGGCATTTTGCTGTTTTGAATTTGGCCTAAACTTTCACTTTTTGAGAAACTGGCCAAAACCGACACCAGATTTGATATGTCCATAACATTTATTCTTACTTAAATGTGAAAAATCTAACCACGTATATATTCTTGCTTCTGTTTGTAGTGCCTAAACTTTACTTCTCTTGCGGAATCGTCCTGCTGTTTCGCGGAACTGGTACTGTCGATATACCGGTACGGAATACCACAGTCGGAATGCATATTTCTATTCCGGCGCAGATAAGACTCAGTAATTATTCCCAAAGCTACATAATCCTAGAGAATTCCACTCTTTTTAATGTAGTAAAAATCGTGGGGTGTGGTGAAGCATGGCTGAGCTACAGAATTAATTTACGGAAAATTTCGTATTTTAGTGATATTTCTCAAACTAGTGGGTGCACAACCCCGAAAATATGTGGAAATAACAAGGACGCACCGAGGGAGCTAAAGGCAAGTTGGAGACGCGCTTCCACTCCTATTTTGTGCCAATGATGTTTTCAATTTTTCTCACTTAATGGCTTGACCTTGGCTTGAACCCTAATTTGCAATAATTATGAACGAAACCACAACGATGTGGTGTGATTTCTTGCCTTATTTTTTTCTTCGTTGTTTAGTCGTAACATGTCGAATGTGTTCAACAGCGTTCCCTGTCTAGCTCAAGAGAAGTTGACCGCAAGCCTGAGCAAGGATCAATCATATGTCATTTTCGGAATAGGTAATGCATCAAACTACTCTAGACTGGGGCAGGTCAATTCGGTTCGTCCTGCTCCGCCACCCCTCCCCTCAAAACCTTCATAATTTTCAGTTCGTAGACAAGGAGATAAATAATGCATAGATCAGTTTTAGGTTCACCCCATTCACTCACCGGAGGCGTCTACAATCCTTGGGCTCGCATGACCCTTTGCCACTAATGACTCTGCCAAGGTGAGTGAATGACTCAGTGACATCCACGTTCTCACCCAACACCTGCACGGATCAACAACGCAGTCCTAAGCACCACTGAAGGACTGGATCTTGGTCTTGGTCCATGACACATGGAGTCCTAACGCATTTGGCTCACGACTAAGTGATACAAGGGCACTGATCCACCAGAGAATCCACAAGCTCAGCAAGCAAAGCAGCATCATTCGCAAAGTCCAGGTCAGAAACGCTGACTTTTCCGCATGTAACCCCACAACCCTTTCCATAATCCAGTCCATACACTGTTCAATACCTGTTCACCCCTCCCACTTGGACGCGGTGAAGGAAAGGACGAACCTTCTCTACTATTGTAGCAAACTGTTAGTTTCATTCATAAGGTGTTGAGACTCTAACCTGACCAAAAATTAATAGTGATTATGTTCTACATATGTCTAACTACATACCAAGCACGAAGCCTGTATTGTTTGCGTTATTCTGTTTACGAGGCTTTAGGACTGTTGACCTGATGTAACCTTCGACCTGTCCTAACATTATTCCGGACAATGTACTATATATTTACAACCTACATACTAAGAATGAAGTCTGTGCACTATTGTATTCAATAGTCATGCTGTTTTCAGTGTATATTATGATCTTCTACACTAATTTAATGTTTGTGCTGCCTTGAGCTCTCACATGCAGATCGATAACCTGAGATAACTTGTAACAGGAGCATTGTAGGAGAGTAGTGTGGATGATGTGTTGACTAATGAATTGCCTCAACAGTTTGTCAACAAACAATCTGTTTGCCAAAAAACCCTAAAGGTCACATGAGGTCAAAAGGTCAAATGAGGTAAAAGTAGGTCACCAGATGCAGTTTACACGGACAAACGAAACTTTCCATCAGGCCGTCCCCATGAAATGTTCCGTTGTCAGGATATATAGGGATAGTCCTACTGTGACCTTGGATGACTTTGACCTGACACCAAAAGCAATAGGGTTCTTCCTCTTCATATTTGTGACCTATGTACCTAATTCGAGCTTGTTACAGTACATGCTAGCCGTCTACAGATATCGTGTAGATAAGCATTTTAAGTTTGGCCCTCTCCTGACCTTGGACGACCTTGACCTGACACCAAGTGTGACATATACACACACACATCCACACACACACCCAATTGCACGCCTGCATCGATTCCTTTCACCTTCGGCAAGAAATGAAAAATGATTATTCCATCCTATACCATAAGACTATCTATCATATCAAATGAAGGATAACTTTGTCCTCTTTCATGTAAAAATTGTTCTCAAGCCAGTAGGTGGCATACTTTTTGAGATAAAATTTTCCATAAATTATTCGAAATCTATGTTACTATTCCTGCCAAAACCCGTCTCCAAGGGTAGACCAGAAACGTCTGTCATCTCACTACCGCAGCAACGAAGATTAGTTGTTGTTACCGCGCGAGAAGGTATGGTTTCTATCAATATTTTGTGTCAATGTGTTTTCTCGATTAGTGTATTCATATTAACTTTAACAATTCATGCCACAGTTTGGTTCATTTCAAAAACATGCAACAACCAGGATAGTTTTACTTGCGAATGAATTGTTCAACCTTTTTGAATGACAAACAAGGCGGAGCCAAGTCTGATAACCAGCTATGGTCGGGTCTGTCGAAGTTTATTCCTATCCTGACACCTGAAAACGTGAGTGGTTGTACAGAGAATAACGGATAACCTTGTGACTAGGTTTCGCTAGTCAGCACGGAGAATTACATGAAAATACAAAGAAAAACTGTAGAATTCTGTTTTATCAGTGGGGCTTTGCATATTTGTCAATGGAAGTATACAGTTCAAACAAATACCGAATGTGCAATTACTCATACATTCCGAAAGTTGTTACACGACGGCAACTAATGAATTTGACCTGAAAATTGCCAGCCTCACTAAACTAATGACAATATATGCAAACATAAGTTTTATTATTATGTTACATTTATATGGCGCAATAACCCAAGAAGTACCAACGCGCTCTACAAACAAGTGAGAGAAAGGGGGGAACATAATTATATATAGAAACACACCAAGCGAAAAAGAGGCAAAACTCATGGGCAATTACAAACGTGGGAAAGCCCTAACAAAAATATAGGATTGAAATTTTGATCTGGAAGCCTCCAAATTATTAGCTGCCCTTCTTGCGATAGAGGTCAATGAACAACCGGGGAGCAGCATGGGTGAACGGTATTCCCCCAATGCTGGCAAAATCTGCGCGTTGAACTCGATGAACTAATAAATCTCATGTATAGTTATATAGTTAAACGTCATCAAGACACCAGGGTGTAACTTGTGAGGAGAAACTGTAAAAACTGTAAAAAGTGTGTGATATAATATATAACATTTGGGGAACATGTGTGAATTCACTCGGAGGCGATTACATACTATGTTTAGGTGCATATTTTTTTTAATGTTGAACCGTGAAAAAATAACTAAAGCCAAGGACATTAGGATCATGAGTTGGAGCGTATAATGGCACCATGTTGGCATAAGACATTAGCACATTCTGTTTCGTCATTAACAGCATACACACGCCTTGGTATTCGAGAACAAAATCAATAGGCGTCAAATCATTTCAGGGAACTGTTGTCTTAAAAAAGAGTCAGGAATGAACGATCATCAGCTGATGTATTGGGGCTATTGAGTATCTGAAGGATAATCAATAAACTCGAGTAGAGTCGCAAGGTGAGTGTGTGGGCGGAACAATTTGTTCCTCCCCTCTTAAAACTCAATCGATTACACTGTCCGGGAGGCACACCTCCACTAAGATGTTTCTTGATTGGCCGCTGGTTGTACAGGATTGGCTTTGATATTCGTTAGAATTCGAATTGAAGTTGGGGTTTGATCGGGAGAGAGCCAATGGCAGGACAGCTCATACAGAAGTGAGCATTGGCCTCCATAAGCGCACCTGACACAGCCTCTAAAGTTCTCTGCCTTATAAAGATCGTTGTGAAGCTTTCATTTTCAGATTCCAACTCAGCGACTAGGATGGAGGGCGAACGAAACTGGCTGATTTGGTTTTCCATTCTTCTAATGAGCCTTGCATTGTCCAATGCTGAAGAAATTGGTGAGTTAAAATGAGTTTATTCTCACATATCAATTATAAAATCAGTACTGTTATGATGACGTGTTCAAGCTGTATCAACCAATACACCGAACAGTAGCCACGAACCACTGCGTATGAAGCTAGTCCACAACCGCAGCAAACTTTCATTGTGGTTCTTGTTCGGTGTTCCATCTCATGATTTTGCGAACTCTAACAGACATCTGGTTAGATCGTACGTTCCTGTCAAGTCTTACACTAATACTACGGCAGTAGTTTTCCCCATGTGCCCTGGCAGTGTCATTTTCTAATTTCCAACGTTGATGATTAGTGGTCAACTAAGTTCAATATTTGACCCCTCGCCTAAAAGAGGTTATTTGCCAGTATTTGCTGAACATTCACACCGGTATTCGGTATTCGGGAAGCATCTGTTGTTGGGCACGTATGACACATGCGTGTAATTGGGCGATGTTCACCCAAAATCGTTCAATCAACAACTAGGCTGGGTAAGGAATAGATGTCTAACAACGATCACGTGGTATACGGAGCCAAGTCAGCCAACGTTTGGCAAACTGTTCATGTTATTGCCCTACGATGTGTGTGTGTTGTAACGCGATTTCGTTGCAACTACGTTCATAGTCGCATTGTCTGGGCGGTGTATTGTAGAACGAAGAACCGATCGCGTATCGTGGCCCCATATCTTCATTAAGGCCAATTGAATACTGGTAATACATACAATTGATAGTATTGCTATAATCGTCACGTAGTAGGCTACGTGACGATTATAGCAATGCTATCAATACTGCTTATTACTGCTTATAATGCTCATTCAATTAGAAAAAGTGAGTCTGGTATCCTCTGTTAAGCACATATGCCACAGTAGTATTATATTGAATCATGTCAAGTATTTATAACACACATGAATGTCCATTTCAGCTAGGAATATGCGTTGTCAAAATAAAATATATTTGCAGCAGGTATTTATCAAATGGTTATACTGCTTTTTTTACTTTTCAGAATGTGATACAAGCACACATTGTTATTTAGAGTATGATCCCCACCTGACCTGCAGTACTTTTTTGTCCGAGGGCAGCAATCCGCCATGTTACGGGCTCTACTCAAGCCTAGATGGCTGTTCGTGTGAACCATACTACAGACTCTCCAGTGGGGGAATTCACTGGTGTTACCCAGATGGGTGGAGCCCCCACAGTGTCAAATGTTACGGTAAGCATGTTCTCATTCCTATAGGATATGGCAACTATGTTATTTTAGAGAAAATAGGTACTAACAGTTGCACATGTATTGTTTCCAGACCTGTGGGTATCCTTTCTGTGATACAAATCGACTGTTTAGTATTTAAGATTTAGGATCTCAACCATCTGATTTAACCATGTAATAGGCGCATTCACTCAGTAACAAAGTATATATTGTCATTACCACAGTTTTCGATCCTTTTACCCCATGAAATATGGTCTACTGTACTAAAGTTCAAATTGATATGAAAATGTGTCATATTTTTACCTTCCCAATGCCTTTATCAAACCGATTCCACATGATGTTCCCCATGTAATCTAATTGCGAATCGCATCTATTAAGCACGATTTTATAGCACAATTCACGTAATTTAAATGAATAAAAATGAGTCATTTTGCTACCCTTGATCATTTGCGGAAGTTATTATTTACCATGGACAAACCATGTATTTCGTTCGGTATTGTGTTAATGACCTCCTATATATAAACTCCAACATGTAATATTCACCAAATGTTTAATATTTTATGTACATCTCTACTTTGAGAAACAAACATAGCATATGGACACTATATTAACAAAGATTAGCTCATTATGTACCTTCGTTAGTGTAAGATATTTGTACACATACAAAATATCACTGAATTTCACCCTAACAGTTCTGTCATTCATAGACAGAGTAACACATCGAACGTACGAACGTATGTTACAAAGAGTTTCAGGCTTTTCATTATTTTTACACAAGGGTTGACAATTCGAGATTTCGACATGAATCTGAGACAATCCCTAAATATTACAAGGTCAAAGTAGGTCACTAAATGCAGCTAACACAGACGAAAACAAATTTTCATGACAATATCCAATGAGGTCTTGTGTTTGCAAGATGTCAATGACCAACATTTTTTATCTAAGCAACTCAGTTTTGCTGTATTCATCAAAGTTGATAATGTTAAGATAGCTTGTGAGCTAGGCCTTGCATAACAACTGTCCACTGCAGTGCAATTTACTCAATGCTTGATCTCGACAAGATGCTTCTGGTCATTACAAATTATTCTCCCCGAAGTTCAGAAACTGAGCTGTTCCGATCTTTTACTGAGGTTGATAATTTGTGATACCGATAGCTCGTGATCAGTGCATTATAGAGTACCGAAGTCGTGACGTCATCCTTCTTCAACAACCGCTGTACACAGAGCATCGTCGCATTACGTGTTAAAGTCGATAGCATAGACGGTACAACAATATCGACGCTAGTTTTTCACTTCGCAGATGAGCCCAAGCCATTATAGAGGGGAAAAATCTTCATGACATTTCCTAGGGGTATTACGAGTAAGAGATCCCACCTGCGTGGAATAAACTCGCTTAAAGTCACAGCGAGTCACGAAGCAGAAATACTTAGTGAAGGCCTAGCGTAGGCCAACGTTGAAAACACGCACCGTAAATCACGACATTTGCTGAGGATAAAACTTTTGGACAATTAGACGCTTCATTTACACCAGACATATAACCTTCATATGATTATGTTCCGTTTTTATGCCGAAGTTGCACCAAAAACAACAGGCTGGATATTCTCGTAACTTTTTCGGTATGACAAAGTCTCATTTAGATACTGTAAGCAACATCACGTGTACAGATTGTCTGAGAAAATTCTGCACTACAACATCTGATCGTGACGTCACAATTCGGTTCTTTAAAGTAAATTTGTGTAATTACCTTTGTGGCTTATCAAAAAAAGGCAGTCCTCGTCAACACAGCAAAAATGACTCAAGGTCACAGGGTCAATGGTCATATGCGGTCAAAAGGTAAATTGAGTTTTAGGTATGTCACCTAAAGCGGTTTGCGAAGACTTGCGATTGTGCAACCCACACAATAAATGTAATTTTAAGGTTTACCTGCCGGACACGGGTACCGATGCCATACAAGCCAGCAAGGGAACATAGGTCACGGACTAAGGCAATGCCTCTGTAGCATGACCTCAATGAGAAGGAGAGGGTCATTACACGCAGACGGCACATCACTTCCCTCTCATTGTGAGCATCGGGATAAAGCACATTGATCAAGAGACTTGAATCGGTAACCTCTGGATTACCAACTCGACGCTCCAGCCAACTAGGCTCCCATGGTACGAAATTCTCAACACATGTTTACGTTTGTAAAATATCGCACCCACGGAAAGGTGTCACATATATACATACAGACAGACACACACCCGCAGGAGATTTATTCTACCTCTGGCGAAATGAAGCATATGCATATAAAATAGACTAAATTGTTTTGTAATATCTGTTGAGTGGTAAGGTGTATACTGGCAACACGAACACAAAGATGTGTAGTGATTCTTCGCCGTATTTGTGATATAATAAAAGCTCTGACCTCATCACTTGAGGTGCGGGATAGAATATTAACTTGAAGCAAACAACCCAACCTGACCCATGTTAGGAGAGCTTAAAAATCCCATTATCCCAACTGACATTGCTAATTTGTTCTTAATAAATACTAATAAATGATT
>JAUOBX010210762.1:1512-11833 GCA_032360705.1 Eupentacta quinquesemita
AGTCACCATTACCAGTCTGGATCAATGTCTTGTCCAAATTGTAATTCCACTTCCAATATTGGAAGAGGTCAGTCACGCCACTCATAGCGAAACCACTGCTTTGAAATTATGATTGTGTGTCGATGAATGGTTAGACCGAACAGCGTGTTACAACAAGCAACATTGAGGATTGCTGTTCAGCAGTTAGGTAATTAAAATATGGCTGTAAATGATCTCTCAAAAAATTATTCTTTACAAATTGAACAAGACGTTGATACAGAAACCAGTCGGTGGCGCACTGCGGGAATGAAAGCCAGCGGGAAATTGAGAATATATCAACGTCTTAACACAAGACTAATTATGACATCACCCTGGTTTCAATCCTCTATGCATTAGTCCATGGATGAGAGTATCTAGTGCCTGAACTATAAAACAGATTGGTATCAGGGGGGGGGGGGCACCATTACAATGGCTGTTGATGCCAGTGCATGCAGCACATCTGATCTACCTTGGACCATTATATCTACCAACTGTGGAAATTCAATGACCCAGTAAAAAAGTTGGTAAGTGTCTACTTGGCTGTACCATGAATGTATCATCATGCCTGAATAGAACTGTGACACACAGTACCACTTTTCACTTCCATCACCTGTATAGTAAGATAAACCTGCATATAACATTGTCTCACTGTACTTTTTTCATTTTCCCTATTTTGTCACGCTCAGGTTATTTCTGCCCACAAGTACCAGTAGTCGGCACCCCTGGCCCGGACTACATATGTCCCCGGGGGTACTACTGCCCCGAGGGTACCACTGTGGGTACGGAGTTTGGGTGTAACTTTGGCACCTATGGGACTGAGCTGGGCCACACTCAGCAGGGAGACTGTCTCCTATGTCTTGAGGGCTACTACTGTCCATTAGGTGAGTTTTTAGGTTAGCCTTTCCCCTCCCTAGCCTAGACTACATATGTCCCCGGAGGTACTAATGCCGGAGGGTGCCACCATTGGTACAGAGTTTGGGTGTAACTTTGGCACCTAGGGGACTGAGCTGGGCCACACTCAGCAGGCAGACTGTCTCCTATGTCCCGAGGGCTACTACTGTCCATTAGGTGAGTTTATAATTTGGCATTCTTGGCTGGACTACATATGTTCCCGGGGGTACTATACTGTACACTATATCATTTTCCTACACTGTGGGGGGGGGGGGGGGATATCAGTGATTTTCCTTAGATGAGTTTTTAAAGTGCCCTGCACCAAAATGAATAAAATCACCATCACTGTGTAGACTGTTCATGCAGTCTAGTCTCCACGCTCCGGTGTGACCTTTGACATGATCATCAGCATACCTTGTATAGTACAACCCTGGCTTGCAATGAAAGTTCTTATTTTGTGCAATAGTTATATTTCATTCATTGGAATGATTGAACTTGGCTGCACCTCATTGAATATAAAGATATATATATATGAATGACCAGCGATCCAAGACCCCACTTGGTAAAATCCCAAGTACTGTCACCCTCAGAAAAGATGTATGGGTGCAGTACTGGAATTGAACTTGAATCTACTTCCATAAGGCCAGATTATGGTTATTCTCAGAAAACTAAAACCGTGTGATGTAGACATCATAGTAATGACATTATTTCATCAGACCATCATCCAAATCATCCTCACCATCTGCATCAATTGTTTCTGTGGTCGCATGCCAAAGAAAAACGTTACAGACTTTGAGGGAATTAGGAAATCTGCTGAATGCTGCATAAATGATTGTATATATGTATATATCACAGTTTTGTATTGCTTTTCACCTTTCTCTTATACTGCATAGTGGCAGAAACAAATTCCTGTTCTGTTGGAACAGACATAAAATTGCAATTTATTTACCTATCTCTCTATCTATCGATGCACATGTCACAGCAGCCATGCATTCCGAAATTGGTACTGCTTTGCCACCGTTCCTTCCTTTCCATCTTGTGGTGAAAAGATGGAAATCAATTTGGATGATAGCGAATAGCTTATTGGAAAATACATCATATTCACAGGCCTCAAGTCGCACTGTTAGCAATGATTGTCATTTTACTCCCATTCTTGCAGGATCTTCTACTCCACGGATTTGTCCCCGGGGCCACTACTGTCCCACCCAGACTCAAGATTTCAATGCCTTCCCCTGCCCTGATGGGACTTTCACTGAAGTGCTGGGTGCCTCAGGTAATTCAATATTAGTGATCATTTGGCCTTATCGCTGGGTTTTCTGGCATTTGGGACAGAGGAACATAAGAACTCTGTGAGGAATAACAGTCTCCTAACCCTCCATCCAACCATCTCCTCTCATCTTTTTGTCTTGCTTGTTAGCTCCCCCTAGCTAGCCTCTTGGCTAGGTGAGGTATTGCGATCATGCATCTATTGGTTCATTCTATGTTTTGGCACTGGATTTTCACAATCCGAGGCCTCACTATTTACAGCGGTAGTGGTAGTAAGTTGTCTTACTTTGAGCGCGCTAGGCATATTGATCGTTTGCATGATCGCAAAATTTACTATTGTGACGTCAATTTTGGCGTGCGGCAAATTATCTGAATGCCAGATCGATCGCTACATGCAGCGATCAGGTTTGCCGTATCGCATCTGTATCCGCATATATGGAGTCACAGCTATTGCAAAACCACACATCAAATTTTGTCGTATCCTTGCTTCGAAAAGAGTCAAATTTGCAGCCACTTTGTATTGACCAGATCCTTTTGTTTCCCTTGTGACATCATATAACATTGCATAATAATAGATTGGCAGAATGCTAATAATGACAACATGACACTAAAATAGTACATAACAAATTACTAAATCAACATAATAGAGATAACAATGGTACTAGCGCTCTGTGGAGCAATTACCCAGTCTCAATAAGTTGGTAATAGTGAATGATAATAATGAGAGCAACCCCGATAAGGAACTATGTCAGGATGCTACATATCAACACTGAGTTATTGTTCATAATTATATTTTTATTTTGACTTTTGCAGCTGTGGACTACTGCCATACCTGTCCAGAGGGGTACTACTGCCCATCTGGTACGGACACCCCACAGCCTTGCCCAACAGGAACCTTCAACCCCTATGTGGGACAGAACGAGGCCACAGACTGTACTGTGTGCACAGCTGGACAGGCCTGTACGCAGGTAGCTCTGGTGGAGCCAGACACTCATTGCCACCCTGGGTGAGTTATAATTCACCCTCCGATACTGCTCATCTGGTACAACACCCCACGACCCTGCCCAACAGGACCCTTCAACCCCTTTGTGGGGCAGAAAGAGGTCACTGACTGTACTACCTGTATGGCCGGACAGGCCTGTACGCAGGTAGCTCTTGTGGAACCAGACACTCATTGTTACCTGAGTGAGTCATTCCCCCATCACTCATTACTACTGCTGATCTGACTGTACTACCTGTACGGCCAGCCAGGCCTGTACAGAGGTAGCTCTGGTGAGACCAGACACTCATTGTTACCCTGAGTGAGTCATTCCCCTATCACTCATTACTACTGCTGATCTGACTGTACTACCTGTACGGCCGGACAGGCCTATATGCAGGTAGCTCTGGTGAGACCAGACACTCATTGTTACCCTGAGTGAGTCATTCCCCCATCACTCATTACTACTGCCGATCTGACTGTACTGTGTATACAGCCAGCCAGGCCTGTAGGCAGGTAGCTCTTGTGAGACCAGACACTCATTGCTATCCTGAGTCATTCTCCTATCAACCATTGATACTGCCTATGTTGTACTGACCCAACATCCCTTGAAAAATGCCCCACAGGAACCTCTAACCCCTTTGTGGGATAGAACAAGGTTACTGACTGAACTGTGTATACAGCCGGACAAGCTTGTACGCAGGTAGCTCTGGTGGAACCAGACACACATTGCTACCCTGGGTAAATACTTTCCCCTGTTGATCCTCGATACAGGCTACCCCCATCTATGGCCGGCCCTAAGGCTTGTTATTACCCAGATATCTAGCCACCTGCATATCATGCGGCCTCAATTTGCACTATCGACAGCATGTCGGCAGCACACTAGAGGGTGGCACAGTACTCACCTACGATGATACTTTCTTGCAACAAGTGTCATAAGACATCTGTACAATATACAGAAGAGTAGGCCCTCTCTCAAACCAATGATACTCCTAATGTTCCTTCTGATCACCCCCTCCCCTTCTTTGAGTGGAAGACTCTTAAAAAGGTATCCCTGACAATTTGTTTCAAAATATCCAGCACTTGGCACAAGGCAATTCTTAGAGGTGGCTGTAATTGCTGTTTTACTGGTCATTATCTTTGCTCCCTCATTCCCCTGTTATGCGGTGGACTGAGGTATTTGCAATAAGTCCTATCAGTCGCCTGTAAGCAGTGCCCACGATTGGTCTCGAGTATGGAGCAGACATAGGTCAAGTCATGCAGTTCATTTGCCAGTTAGTTGAGGATGTGATTATGACAGTCCTGGGACTGTGTTGTGATTGGTTGTACTCCTGCCTCAATATCATCTGAGCAATAATCAAGAAGAACAGGCTTGATATCATCGGTTCCAATCTGCTAAAGTTGCTTCCTGGACTTGTACCAACCAATTCAGAATCATTGAAAGTGACTATGAAACTACACACCCAATATCAATATTTTCTCATCTTCATCTACCATTTTGTATCTTTCACACTGCAGCCATGTGTGCCCACAGGGTAGCGACAGTCCCTTTGATCCAGCTAACGAGTGTCCCGCGGGTACTTACACAGACTACCACAACCTGACTGCTACCTTACAGTGTGATACCTGTCCTGCACAGTTTGCATGTCTCTCCGGTAAGACTTAGAGTTATTATACTTTGCCCTATTTGAGGCTTCTCCAAGTCGACAAAGCACATGTTGTATGGGAGTGAGACATGATGTTTGAGAGAAAGGGAAAGGCAATTCTGAGAAAGACAGAGAAAGTGATGGTGATGGCTATAGTGGCGTGAAGTTCACACACAGAAAGAAGATGAAGAATCTGAGGGGGATGCTTGGTTTGGAAGAGTCAGTTGACCAGTTGGCAAAGGCAAATGGAGTGAGATAGTATGGTCATGTGTTGAGAAGGGATGGTGATCATGTCCTGAGTAAACGCTAGAGCTTCAAGTGGCTGGAGCAAAAAAGTGGGGTGACCCGAGATGACATGGAACAGGTGGGTGGAGTGGGAGACCTGGGAGGTTGGATGGAGGAAAGAGGATGACATAAATTGCCTGGCGAGAGGGGGTGAGAGTGGTTACTGATGGAGTGAGGTGAATCGAGCCACCTTTATGATCGGGGACAGGAAGGAAATGACAGATAACACTGCATATCGGGAAGAAAACAACTGTGTGGGGAGCCTTCAAAATATACTTATATCCTACTATGGAGTGCCCTGTCATTCGAAACATTGACCTTACAACTCCATGATAGTGCGGCTAGTAGAGTCAGTTTAGTGTCAGCCCTCAACCAGGGAGGCCAGGGTTCGAACCCTGGTCAGGTAATACTAAAGAATGAACAAAATTATACCTGTACCGTCTCTTCACCGTGCACTCATCTTGCGGGCAAGAATGGGGGGTAGGCGAATAGCAAGTTGCCAATTGGAAGATTCCAAACCTCAACCTGACAACTCGAATATGATATAAATTGTAGAATTGATAAGGCATCATTACTCCCACATTAGGGCAAGATGTCTGTCCAGCACAGTTTCCCTGTTTGTCAAGGAAGTTTACAGTCCTAACAGTTACACCGAAACTTTTTGAATGCATTTTAACAGAACCAATGGATATTTTTATGTTTGCTCTGACATCTCTGTTACCACCAGGAACGGGCGGTCAGCAGCAGCCCCCAGAACTGTGTGCCCCAGGCTACTACTGTCCATCTGGTACCCAGTTCCCCACCCAGCACCCCTGCCCCGCAGGGACATGGTCCAACCTCACTAATCTGGCAGCCCCAGACGAGTGTTACGTCTGCCCCCGAGGGTACTACTGTCTGGTAGGATCATCGCAACCAACTGGACTCTGTGCTACGGGACACTACTGCCCTGCAGGTGAGATATCCTGATGTACCCCAACTTTCATCAACCCTAACCCTGTCACCAAGAACCCCTCCCTCCCTCCTTCCCCTATATGCCTATTCCAATTTCAACCTCAGCCTAATGGGCTTGCTTTGTGCTATAGGACACTATACTGTCCTGGTGGTGAGACCTCTGCCATTCACTCCACCCTTGTCTACACACTCATCTGCTTCATCCACTCTGTCCCGTGTACCCTATCCCATTTACCCCCTCACCCGCCTATGCAATATCATAGCTGTCAAGTACAAAAATGGTTCAAGACTACTCTTCAATTACTGGCCCTGTTGGCCAATGAACAACATTTCTAGGTAAAACCATTTGAGTGAGGTGAAGACTCCATTGCACCAACCCTGAATAAAAAAAATTGAGAGCACCTCTTGTCAAAGCAGGAGGCTGTGAGCTTGGCCCAGCAATATAATACAGCATGATACAGCATGATAATCCCTCTGTACTTCCTTTCTGTATAGTGAGCAGTCAACAAAGATACAAATGTTATGCTCAATAAAAGCTCTGGATTCCATGAGGTATCAGAACATTATTACTTATTGCTACACAGGAACTGAATACTCTACCCAGTACCCATGTCATGCTGGGTCCTACTCCAATGACCAGGGTAACATACGATGGGAACAGTGTGTGGACTGCACCGAGGGGAACTACTGCCCAGAGGGTTCATCACTGCCTACAGCCTGTCCACCGTGAGTTACTCTAAATTATCTTCATTGTTTTATTAGATCAAGTGTGATTATCATAGGTCAGAATGGACTTTCTGGAGAAAATGACCTCATGCCATGGGGTGAGTGCCAATGTAGATAGAGCTAAAAGAAAAAAAATATTCTGCTGACCACAATTACAGCAGTAGGTGCTCCTCTTTTTTTGACATGCTACTATTGTATGTGTCATGTTTTGCAACAGAGTAGCCTGTGATTATTGTTTTGGAACAACACCAATAACAGTCCACAGTCCAATAACGCACCATTCCTAGGATTTATCAAGACAAGTAATTGATACCAGGGAAGTTTTGATTTGATTGTTACAGGTTCGGGAAGCCACTGAAGGCTCATCGAGGAACCCTGGTCGTGTTGATTGTGGATGAGCACCAACGATAACTCGCCTCCTCTTTTTTACTAGTGCTCAGATGTTATCGAGGCAGGGGTGTACAGTACTGATCCCCAACCTGCTCCTGGGACTGCCATTTTACAACCCCATCCGACGGTCGACCAGTGAACTCCAGGATCTAACCACTTTCTCAGATCTTGGAGGAGCGGAAGCTTTTGGTTCTTGCTACATGTTTTTGTATTTGCGAAGTTGGGGTAGATGAGGCTCCTTAGCTGTGGTGAAGGCAATCCATCTAAAAGAAGGAAAACTCAAATTTTAAACCATTTCAAGGGTCGATGTGGTCCTTCAGCCTTGGTTGGCAACTCATCTAGTGTTGATTTCACGATGTGGTATTCCGTCCTGATCTGTAAAACAGGTTGATGTTAGGAAGGGCATCCAGTCATGAAACTTCTGCTCCACAAAATCCTTACTTGATGGCAACAAGTGCGGTTGCTGCTAGGGTAAGGTGAATCCAGCCACTCCCGTGAGGGGATCAAACTGGTTTAAAACTGGATAAGAGAGAGTAGAGCCTACATAATCTGTTTGTGACTAGTGAACAGTCAGACAGTTATTCCATATAAAGTGTTCCTTCCAAGTAAAGTGTACCAAAATTTTTAGCATGGGGAATCAGATGCAATAGAATGATTATACGACAGTACATGGAAATGTATGCTTTAATTGCACTTTTGTCAGTTGCATTTCTCATGTCATCACACCAAAACCTATGCTCGCTCTTTCTCTACCCGCACCTCACGTGCCTGGCAGGAACACGCTTCCTCAGCATGTTTTGCAGCAACCTACAATCTCCAGCTGTTTGGGAGAAGAATCAACAGGCTGAATTTTTATTCCTCTTTTCCTGTCCACTCTAGTTTGTGGGGATTGTTAAAGACGGTGTAACTATCGGTTCGCCCCTCTCCTCTCTTCTCCTCTCCACTTTGTTAGAAGAGAAAGGGAGGTAAGGGAGCATCATGTTTGGATATTAATGATCCTAGGCAATTGTCGTCACGAGGGGCCTGTGGGCAGATGAGGGCGGGGGACAGAAAGGCATCCCATCATCGTTTTCTTCTTTGGTATGGCGTGGTCATGAATTTAACACCTGACTCCTCAGAAGCTGGACTGATGCTCAATCATTGACTTATTCAAACAGCTGTAATTCGTTTTTTCTTTGGCTAGGAATGGATAGGCGACATTTGAACACGAATTAGGGGATAAATACGAGGGTGCTGAGGTCTCTCATTGCATTTAAGACCGATGATGACGTCATCGTAGACTTTGAAATAACCGAAGAACCAATGGTCCAGCAGCTCAAACAAAACCTGCTGAAAATGGCACTGCAACAGCAGTTCCTCACCAAACACCTTCACACAAAATCACAGCATGTGGGCTTTACGGTTCATGAGATATCAAAGCTCCCATACAGTCAGATGGACAGGCAAGACAAAAATGACCAGATACATCATTCTCTCCAACACGAACTAGCATGCTGGGTAAACTCAATTTGGACTCAAACATCCTGTAATTTGACCAGGACCAAGGGTAGTCTACATCCACAGAGTTCTCTTCAAATCTGACAAAGGTTGGAAAATTGCACAAATCTGACTCCTAACAAACGTCCTTGTCATGAATGAGGCTGAGGTTACCTCGACTGAGAACCAACAGACATTGAATTCCTTTATCCCATGTGCAATGATCCTTCACAATAATACATTTCAGAGATGGTTATTTTGCCTCGTCTTCACAGTTCAATTCTTTCATAACTGATTTGTACATATCTTCTCACAATCTTACTCTCTTTCAATACCTTTCTTGTGCGAGTAAATGAATTTCCATTCTTGGAGTAATAAAGTTTTACTTACTCACTCAACTAGCATGCTGTGTAAACTCAATTTGGATTCGGACATCCTGTAATTTGACCAGGACCAAGGGTAGTCCACATCCACTGAGTTCTTCCCAATTTGACAACGGTTGGAAAATGCCCAACTTTGACCCTTCACGAACGTCCTTGTCATGCATGACCTTCACATTTCTCAGAAACAAATGTAGACCCTACCCACCATGTTTCGTTCAATTCTGACTAAGTTTGAGAAATCATGTACAATATGCAAATTTGACATCAAAGCGACCTTGACTTTGGTAGGGAACAGATGTAATTCCCATCCACTAAGACATCCATTTGCTGACAGAGTGTAGCAGCAACTTTAGCAGTTAGAGTTCATTATCTAATCGGTCACATAAGGCTGGATGAGATCAAGCCAATGACTCAACCCTCAATCCAAGTTAATTGCTCATTTTACCATTATCATTCAGCTAACAATTGAATCAACACACCAAACCTAGATTCAACCATTTTTTATACAGTAAGTAGCAAAGGCCTCTTAAGGACAGCACAGATTGTGTGATAAACATGCGTAAAGTAACTCAGTTGGGATTGGTGCAGTTCTATCTCGATACACTTAAGCTAGGTACTGAAGTTCATTCCTTCTGTGCATTGGTAAGAAACTTGCCCCTTTTGCATTTGCATTGCTCTCCAAAGTATTTATAGTACATTTAGGATGGTAAATGAAGAAGAACCACTATGTGTGTGTTTTAGAGACAGGGCTTTCACAGACCGATCACTCGCATGATCATCCTGAAAACTTATTTCACAACAAAGTTTGAAGATGATAGGTTGGCATGGAACATTTCTTATCACCTTAGCAATTTAGCTGTGTGCATAAAATGGCCTGATCAAATTTGCATGAGGACTCGGTTTCAGACACTGACTAGGACTCAGAAGCTGAGGACTCGGTTTCAGACACTGACTAGGACTCAGAAGCTGAGGAATCGGTTTCGGACTCGGATAACAATTGGACTTGGACTCGGAAAACGAAGGCTCATACAGAGACTCAGATTGAGAGGATTCAGGTATAGCCAGCCCTGCCAGACGAAGCTTTGAAAAGCCACCACATTTCCAGCAGTGGAGTTGGCCACACCCACAAAACCATAAAATTCCTGGATACTACTCTTGTCGCAGGAGATATAATGAAATTCACAATTCGGTCAGTCCATACCATCATAGCTGTAGGGGTGCTACTCACCTGTGGGTGTGAAGCTAGGTCATAGATCTCTCTATTCCTGGCAGTGACATCCACCAATCTCTGCTGGAGCTTCTTGAGGTGG
>JAUOBX010210873.1:0-11833 GCA_032360705.1 Eupentacta quinquesemita
TTGAGCGCAGTTGTCTGCTCGATGAAGCGTGAATATTTCTGGAGTTTCAAATAACAGATTTGACAATCTAAGTAACACACGCCATTCATGATACGAGGACTTATCTACAAAGCACTGCCATCTAACAGTTCTCTGATATACAAAACTGATGGTCAGGGAAGGTAAAGCAATTCACTCAATGAATCGAACAGCTGTAACAACATACACACGATATCAATCACGCAATGTGGTGATCTCTCATACCACGGTTTATCTCTGGATGCGGATCAATTACTGATGATCATTCACTTCGTTGACCATTGTACCAGTTATTTGGCTTGCTCCCGTACACGAGAACATTCGGAAATTCAATCACCGTGGCCCATGATTTATACTGCCTGTGTCCTGAGACAAATGCCAGAAATCACAGTCCAATTAGGCGTATAGAAGCGTTCACTAAGGTGGGGGCATTCGGGCGTTGGACATTTAGGATATATCCCTGCCGTTATGTTCCCATCATGCCCACGACATCATCCGAAGGTCACAGTACCACTTTCGCATGCCTGAACCATTGCCGAAAGGTTAACTGGTAACAAGCGTGGTCAGATTATTATTTTCGATGTCAATACCCATCTGGCTATCATTACCTGAACGATGTGTTAGAACACATTTCTGTAAATAATTTTTATCCTTGACGCGTACCCCAATTGGTCGATAGCCGCCGTTTACCTTGCCCGTCCGCCTAAAGTTAGTAACTTTTGGACGTTGACTTTTGTTGTTATTTCTATTTTTCCCGATAACAACATGTTCTCCCAACTAACATTTATTCGATGTAGACATCCCACCGCCAAAACGTGACGTGGAATTTGTACTGTGTCATTCCACTGAGGTAAACACGAACGACAGTATACACACACGAACACGCCCTTATGTATGTCTATATATATATTCAAATTTATCCTCGATTATTCTTATCAACTTGAACATTTTTTAAACGACCCTCGACATACATATGCATTTTCTCTGAAGTATGATAGAGACACAATCCGTTATGACTTCGATTGATTAAAAATTAAACGTGTTAGAAAACTAGCTGAGGCTCGCTGTCATTGTGTGAGGTTCTCCGCAACTGATCTCATAATAACTGTATAACTGAGTGGAGGAACAATTTCAATAGGTTCCTTTCAAACGAATCACTATAGTGGATGATAGTACAATATTAGGTAGCAATCGAATAATTTCACTGAGGTTGGAGCTTCGGACGCCTATAATTTTCTGTTCATTTGTAGGCCTGATATGAGAACAATATGTTCTCTCACAATAGGGATGCTCACTTCACCATCAGTAATCTACCATCACTCAAAAGGATAGGCGACACAATCACCGTATATACTTTATAGGTTCAAAGCTGAGGCAGAACTGCATACGTAATCCTCCGAAGGGCAATTGTTTAAATATATAAAACTTTGTCAGATACATGGCGATTATCAATAGTACTATAGATTCTACACCCCCATGGCCAACGGGTCAATATTAGGACCGACAATTGGAAGGCTGCACACTGTTATATCCAGAATCATACGTCACTTCAACATTCATCATAAGGAAAATATAACAATAATGACGGAAAAGAACGGACCGATGAAAAACAAGTTCTATGTTTTCAGCGCGTTATATGAAATAAACTGTTTTTATGTTGACAACAAATATAAATACTTCAGGCTCGTCGTTGTTTACCTTCGAGTTTGAAAAGTTCACGCTCAAATTCACCCGAATTCAATATAGCCTATCTAAAATATTGATAAACTCTTCATTGACAAGTTATAACAGTTCGTATTATATCCCTTCATTCTGTACCTGTCGCACGTTTTGAAACTTAGGCCTCAATCAACAACAGGTGGATGAAACGAGATCTCTTGAAGCTCGGTGAACTCCATAACCACGGGAAGAAGAAGAGAGTTTGGAAAATATATCATTCCTGTGGCATATGATGAAAATCATCGGATAAAATAATGTAGCCTACAAGACCTTACGACCCTAATTCAAGCGTACGTGTGTGCGTGTGTTTGATTTGAAACGGTGATTCATTATCATTCGTGAGTATGGAGTGAAGCCTTCGCGAAGATATAGATACAAATGCTAAATATTGACCAACTTCTTAGGTTCTGCCTTTACGATTGCTGATCAAACCTATATAGTGGTTCAGCGATAGGCAGATGAGTCGAGTGCATTTCTGTGCATTTCCCACACAGTATGTATGTATTTGTGTGCAACAAATACTAATTAAATGACAGTTACTGTATAATTATACACATGCTCGAGTGCGAATCCTGTATTCTCAAATTCCAACAAATTGGTAGTAGTTAAGTCTGGTGGGAAAAAAATCTGGCGCGTACGCGTGCCAAGATTCATATCAATCAGACAATTCGTAAGGGAGGAATTATATGCTGATGCCAGTTTCCCGCTGCGGCAGCAAAAATGGCGCCAGATACACACAAAATCACGATATCGCTTATTTTTTTACATTTTGTGTCGCGGAGCTGTAATTATACGTCGCGCGGTGGGCGTTTCAAAGAGTAATATGACCATGGCGAGTAGGCCTATAGGTAATGGAAATCCTATGGTTCATTACTGAACTGATATTTAGAGGATGGATAGTTTTACTATATTAGCTAGTATGGTATGTTATGAAAACTGGGAAAGACGTGCCCTTCCCCTGACCGTTTTTCGATTAGGGAAGCCATAACCCATGTTAGTAAATCTACTTGATGATCGGATGAGCTCAGTCGGTGGATTGGTCGTGGTGTAGTTGTTTAACATCCCTCGCCTCGCATGCTGAATGTTGTTGTGGGTTCGAGTTCCAGCTCGGACGTTTAATCCGAAGCGCTCCTCCTGTCAACCCAACAGTAAATTCGGAACCCGTGAGGAACTCGAGTACAACTTGCGATGATATATATACTGCTGTCACATACTCTCCGTGAATATCGGAGTGCGTACCTGGTTCCGATGAGCAGGGGTAATGTTGAAAGCGCTTCGAACGAATGTTAACTGGCTATGTGCACTATATAAGACGCGGCATTATTTATTAGTAGTAGTAGTAGTGTTCAGGACTGGCGAGTGGGAGTTTTAATCCCGGCTGGCTGACTTTTCCGATGCGTTCTTGGTCAAGGTGCATTATCTCAATTGCTTCGTCCAATCCATGCGTTATTAGGAGACTGTGAGGAAACTGAGTACAATGGACGCTGGGTCAGCTACTGCCACATTGTCGGAGAACGTACCACTTTTTCTTGATGATCGGGATGATACCGAGTACAATGGGCGCTGGGCCAGCTACCGCCACATTGTCGGAGAGCGTTTATACCACTTCTTCTTAATGATCGGTATGATATATCTGTAATGCGTATCGAGCATGTCATGGGAAAGCGCTATATTTATCACCGTGCTTCTCGATGTTGACAAGAATCGTGCTAAAATTATAGATCGGGACATCAAGAAATGGAGGGCCAAGCTGTATGAACCTTCTTGTGACAACGGAAAAATAACGGTGGCACCCCTCTTAGCTTCGTGTCAGAAGAGTGACAGCGAGTGTGGGTCTTCCATGAGGAGTAACATTGGTAGCCGAAATTGCAAGACAATGAGATATTGCTGATGTGAACTTCCCTTTATAGATGCTTGTTAAAAAATCATGTCACTTCGCCCGAAAATTATCGATCGGAATACAAAATGCGTAATTCTCCATGGTTTTAACACTCATATTTCCCTATGGACCACAATATATTCATTGTGTAGTTGCGCTCTGTGGTTTTTGATGATTATTACAAACCGTTCGTGTCCTTATCAGTTATTCTACCATGAAATTCATCAGACACCGACGCATTTATATACTTGTATGTGACTGATGAAACGTGTAGACTTAATGGATTCTGAGATCACTCAGGGTTGCGTCTGACGCGTTAACAGCGTGTAATTGATGGCATGTACGTAAATGAAAAAACAACAACATATTTCAGTAGACTATGTGTAATGATAGAGGATTACAAGTCATTCTGCTGCATCATTAGAGCATTTACGATACCATGCCTGCAGTTACCTCAAAATTGTATAACCAAGACATGTTTTAACATGTACGGGTCAGAAGATTAGTTTGGTCTGTTTTGCCTCTTATGATGAAACGCTCTCTGAACCAAGATAAATCTAAATATAGTTTCCACTTTATGTGTCGCAGCGCTCTCTGACAGTCTGATCAAGCGGAAAGTGTTGACACCTGATCAATACTTCAACCGATCGTAGCCGTATACCTTGAAACATATGACCTCAGTTCAAGAAGTCAAATAACAACAATATTCTCTATCTTTGTCACCGTCTGACAACATCACATTGAGTTGAGAGTACTATTGCAGGACCTTGAAAAGGCTGCCCTAAAAGTACATTCACGAGCTCCCATGTAACAGAATGATGATTACTCAGATAGGGGTGTTTTTCTGTATTAGCACGTGAACATGTAGAACAATGATCAATGCTAAATGGCTTAACGACAACGCATTTCGTTTCTGCAGCCAACATACCGTAGAACCCAGCAACGTAACTAAAGAAGAGAAAAACAATTTGCTGAACAAACTATATCCAGATTACAACGTGCAATGATACAACAAATCATTATACGTTTCGTGCAGTAATTGATGATATTTAATTATTTAAATGTCGTTATTAATAAAATAGAGAGTTCCATCTTCCATTCCCTTATTTGAACAATCGAAATGCATTATATTATATCAATATATTATTCTCCATTTATTCTGCTGTTCTCGAAAATAGCTTTAAACCTATAGCTGCATTCATATTCCGAGGATTAAATAAATATGTCAGTAACGTAGGCACTGGTAATTAGTTTAGGTATTTGAGGAGAGATTTGCCATCAGCAATACAGGATGCGATCAACAACTGTGGCAAACCCCGTCACTCCGTGGTTCGCAGATTATAGTATATAACGATATTACGATTTTATTAATGGGACGTGACCTCCGAACCGGGAGATAGCCTCTCTGTCATCAGAAAAACATTTAGGATAATTGATTTGCCTTCAATCTACCGCTTGGGAGCAGACGTCTGATCGGTGAAGCATAAGTAGTTCTGTACTTTTCAAATTACAGATTATTGGATCTAGGTAACACACATCATTCATGCAACGCGAACTTATACACAGAAAACTGCAGTCATCTAACTGTTCTCAGATCTATATATAACTCTTAGTCAGGGTAACGCAAATCACCTGATGAATCGAACAGCTGTAACAACACAACATACATAGGATATTATCAATCACGCGATGTGATCATTTCTTTCCACAGTTCATTTCTAGCTGGGTATCCGTGACAAATGATTATTCACTTTTCTTTGACCACATAGAACTTGGCATGAGAATTCGATTGGAACCTTTTCAGCCCGATTGGACCTCGTTTGACGGAGTTATGGTTACGGTTCCCGTGACCCCCACCCCACTCCTCTGGAAAAAAATGGAAAAGTTACTTCATTATCGGTCAAATTGGTGATTAATTATTGGTTAAGAAAATTGTGACTTCATTATCGGTTAGAGCCATGATTCATTATCGGTTTGAAAAGTTACTTCATTGTCGGTCAATTTTATATCATTATCGGTTAGTGATTCATTATCGGTCAATATTTATATCATTACCGGTTAGTGATTCATTATCGGTTGGTTACTTCATTATCGGTTGTAACAGGGGTCAATACACGCAAACGGTAACATACAAATCACCTCATTGTTAGCCATCGGGATGAAGCACCTTGCTCAAGGGTGCAACGCGGACTTGGACCGGTAACCTCTTGATTACCAGCTTGATGCTCTGGCCAACTGCATGGGCTACCAGGCTCCCCATTCTATCAACGGAAACATTTTTGAACGACCCACGACATGCACATGCATTTTCTTTCAAGTACGATAATGACACAATTCTCTATGACTTTGATTGCAGATCAAACAAGAGTGCCAATGGCACAGTAGCTCACTTATATAACTGAGTGGAGGAACACTTTCAATGAGTTTCGTTTGAATGAATCACTACAGTCGAAGCTGGAGCTTGAGACGCCCATATAATTTGCTTTTCATTCGTAGGCCTGATAGGAGAACAATGTGTTCTCTCACATTTGAGATGCTCACTCCAGCATCAGTAATCTACCATCACTCAAAAGGCTATACCACACTATAACCGTACTTTATAGGTTCAAAGCTGATGGTACATGAGGACACAGCATACGTACGCATCCGAAGGGCATTTGTTCAAATATCTACAACTCCGTCGAATATCATGCGAGTATTAATAGATACATTATAGATTCTACACCTTCATGGTCAACGGATCAATGTTAAGACCGACAATTTGAAGGCTACAAACTGTTATATCAAGAATCATACATCACTTCAACATTTATTATGACAGGAAAGATCATATTAATAACAACAAAATACAACGAATCGATGAAAAACCGGTTCTATCTTTAGCGTTATCCAAAACAGACTGTTTTCGAACGTTGACAACAAATATAAATACGTCAGGCTCGTCGTTTTTTTTTACCCGCAAGTTCGAAAAGTTCCCGCTCAAATTCACCCGAATTCAATTGTTCAAAAAAATTGCTAAACCTTTTATTCAAGCAAGCTTTAACAGTTTGTATTATATTCCTTCATTCTGTGCCTGTCGCACGTTTTGAAACTTAGGCCTCATTCATCACAGGTGGATGAAACGAGATCTCCCAGAGTGTGGTGAACGTTTTACCCACAGAGAGGGAACAGAGTTTTGAGAATATATCACTCTCGTGGCATATGATCAAAACCATCGAATAAAATAATGTAGCCTACGAGCCCAGGTTTGCTCAATTTCAGTCTACATGAGTGCGTGTGATCCATTTGAATCGGTGATTCCTGATCCTCCATGAGTAAAGCCATCACATTACTCATTTGTTCAACTTTTTGTGTCGCGGAGCTGTAATCACGACGGTAGGCGTTTTGGAGAGTAATATGACCATGGTGAGCATAGGTAATGGAAATCCTCTGGTTTATTATCAAACCGATATAAGTGCAACGCTTTACGACGTTTAGAGGGTGGATATTCTTACCATGTTAGTATATAAGAAAACCAGACACGATGTGACCTTTTCCTAAATGATTTCTCGACTAAGAAAGTTAACAACTGATCTTAGTAAATCATCTTGAAGATCGGAATTGCTCAGTCGGTAGAGGTCTGGACTGGTGATTGGGAGATTGTCAGTTCCATCCCGGTTGCCTCGTCCAACCTATGCGTTATCAGCAGTATTGGCCTGTGGGGAAACTGGGTACTTCCAAGTTCCAGCGATGAGTTAGCTGCTCTCGCATAGTGTCGCGGTGCGTACCAATTCTAATGATCGGGGTAACATATATGTAATGCGCATCGAGCATGCCATTAGCACGCGCTGTATTAATGATCTTTCATGTTGATGCTGATTGAAACCGTGCTAAAATTAGAGATCGGGGCGTCGAGAAAAGGGGTGCCAAGCTGTATGAACCTTCTTGTGACAACAGAAGGAATATCGGCGTCAACCCTGTCATTCTGTCATTTATATTCATGAAGAGTAACATAAGTAGCTGATTTTGAAAGACTATGTATTTTTATTCCCAATATTCAAAAAGTCACTTCGCTCGAGAACTAATAAATGCAAAATTCGTAATTCTTCAAAATTGTAAAAATTATATTTCCATCTGGACCACGATATTTTTAATGTGTGGTAGCGCTCAGTGTTTCCATGCATGTTGATATTGTTGTTTTTAAAACTCATTTTGAAACTCATTCAGGCAATCCGGACCTACCACATACAGTCCTTATCAATTATTCTACCATTAAATTTACAAGACACCGACGCATTTATATACTGCGTTTTATGCGTTAATGGCGTGTGATTAATGGTAGGTAGGATTTATCGTCCTGATACTTGCAGAATATAGGCCTACTATGTGTAAAGGAAAAACATCTTAGAATGTAGTTAATGATAAAGGATTAAGAGTCATTCCGCTGCATTATTTTACCATTAAAAATGTCATGCTCGGTTACCTGAATACTGTATGGCCAAGACAGCGTTTTGACAGTTTGCGTGGTGTATTCTTTTGTTAACATGTATGGGCCAGACGACTGGTAAACTTTGGTTTGATTTGCCTCCTATTTATGATACGCTTTTTTAATCATAAGAAATATAAACATTGTAGTTGGAGTCCGACAGGATCCTATTGATCGCCCATGGAGTCATCCGTGATAGGCATGATGGCAGGTTGTTGCTAGCCATTCCGACTCTTGCTATCGACGACAAAGTTCCAAGAAAAATGAATCATAAATTGAGTTGTCATAATGGGCAGGATTCAAAACTCGAGGTTAGTGTCCTATAAGCACCCATATCGGTGATCCTTAGCGTAGACAGGTGGCAGAATGAGTCTACATTGAAGAGTGTAATCCTCAACTCAATAGATGGGATGAATGGTCTACTGGCAATAGTTCACGCGTCTAAGGTGTCGAGCCCGAAATCAAGTTTGAACGCGTATACGTCGACGTTGTATTCCCGAGGTAGTTACCTTCCTCAGTTGCCTCACTCCACCCAGATGTAGGTTGTACCCATAGAGCAGTGTACCCTTAGAGCATTACGTCATTGACAAGAGCGCGCACCCAAAACGACGCTTGTTTCTCCATGGAGGCCTACGCTCTGTACAAATATGTATGGGAACATTTCTCTAAAGAGGGCAAACGACCTTTTAGCTCCTTGTTCGCTCTCTTAGAGATTTTGCACGTGTGAGCGTGTCTTCTTGCGCGTTGTTTTTGTACGGAAGTTCCGTTGACTCTAGGTGCGCGCACAACCCTTCTTTCAAACGCGCAAGCACTGCCAAGCAGCTTGTTCGCCCATGAAGGAACACGCGCATAGCTTTTGCTTTATTCATAATCACATATTTGTGCCAACCCAAAATGACACAAAGGAATGTATCAACGTAAAACAACTCTCTTCCCGTCAACAAATTTCGAATAAATTGACGGTTCGAAAAATGATAAATATGCCTATTTTTATGATATTTTTTGTTACGTGAAGATCTAAATTGGCCACTCATGCAAACTACGCGTGAGTGCGCACTCTAGTCAATTATAATGCTCTAAGGTTGTATACCCCAGACAGTTATCGTGACGTGTTGCGCTTTTGGTGACTGTACTGGAGTAGCATGTTGATGTGGCATAACATATTAGCGTTGGCTTTGGTAAGCTTAAAAGAGTGAGATATAATTGCAACATTGAAAGCAAGATAATAAGACCTAACGCTTAACACTTAGCGATCTCGCAAATTTTCAAATGTAAATATGAACTATCGCGGTATTTAGCCCCGGATATATAATCATCGGCATGATCGGAGTGTAGCCTACTTCCACCAACTGGAAACATAGGTTCTAGAATACAATATATAGAGAACCATTGAACCCTTATACGTAAATCAAATCAAATCCAGGTCAGTACGCCTGCGTGTGAAATCAAATTACCTGCCGATTATATGCTTTCGCGAACCCAGGTGAATAGCAGGCTCACTAACGAACTAATTGTCCATTGTGACGATACTCGCTGGTATTTCCCGCTGGCGGCAAACTCTCCATATGTCAACTGGCTCCCATACATACCTGGTATATATGGGCCTATATAGTTTAATGTATCAGCGTCTCAACATGACTGTAAGACAATTGACATATACTACTGCACATCGCTTATCACCTTCGGACATACTCGTTTTTGGTTGCCTACACTGAAAAAAATGTGTTTAGAGTATAAACACTTTTCTAAACACATTTTAAACCAGAATTTCACACATGTTTATATACTAAACACCACGTGTCCCATGGCAAAACACTGGTGTTTAATTGCTGAACACCTTTCCTCCTCATTCTAAACACATTGTTGCTAAACACGTTTATAACCAGATTTCTAAACACATTTTTTACAGTGTACTTCTGACTCTCTTTGCTTGTTCCTTCCTCTCAGCGCGCCGGAATATGTTTTACATGGATATATCGCGTTATATAAATGTATTATTATTTTTACTGGAAACCAGTGTGTGTGGATTATATAGCTAGATTATATACCTTAAACGCAACGACAAAAGCAATCTAGATGCAATTTCGATTCTTTTTCGAGTAGGCCTAAAGCATTTATTACATGTTTAGGGTTACGTCAAGTTATATAGCTCGATGTGGAACACGACTGTACAAGGGCTAGAACAATGCCACAATCTCGCAGCATTCAGAAGGTTGCTCGAATTATGGAGGGACGAAGCAATCATTTTGCGGGCCGTCATTCTATCAAAATTCACACTGAATTTCAAACTTGAGGATTTCACAATGTTAGTCATCTATACCCCAATTCTTCGTATTATTCTTTGTAGTAATTTCGGTTATAGTCTCACTAATTTCCTCACAAATGGAAACATTCGATAGCTGAGCAAGTACTTTATGTACCTGTATCCTAATAGTAATAGGCTACAAGGAGCCAGTTTGTTAGGACCGTAAAAAAAAGTCCGATTGCAGATAGATGCTCGTATACTTATCTTAATTGATTCCAACTTTATACTTCAACACCGACCAGATCTGTTTCTCTAGTTAACTTTAACATGTCCAATTTTGCGGCACCCACTTCTCAATGAGGCCGATATTGAAATGAACCGGAATCTGACTGAACATGTCCGACCGCTGAGTTTATTTCAGTTTAGTTTAGTTAGGGAGGCTTACATCTGAATTATGTGTTTTTATCGACTGGCTGCTAGTATTGTTCATAACTAATATTGTTCTTCGTTAACAGTCGTTAACAGTCGTTATAAATTGAAGGTTATATATTGGGGTCGTTGTAAACCAATTTTGAGGAATTCGTCCACGGATCGGTTCACACTCTAGTGATGTTGGTCTCGGAATGAGAACTGAAGTATCCTGGAGGGAGTAATGATTTGAATGCACTGGAGCTATGCAGCAGGTATCTGTCAGAGTCAAGTTGAATTCCTCATGTTCGTTCTAAGTAACATTTTTCTGATTGTAGGCCTACATGTTATTGTATGATGTTCTCTCCTGACATGAATGACAATGGATTCACGTCTTGTCACATGTATTATTGGACATATAAAGGCCTACCCACAAGTTCTGATCTTCTAAGTTTTGAATGACCCTCCATTCGACGTGTCATCCTCTTCAAATCGCCACATCTCAATCTGCTAGTATTGTTTATAACTAAATGTGTTCTTCGTTAATAACCAGTCGTAATAAATTGAACGGTATATATTGGGGTTGGTGGCAATTCTTCCTCGGGCATGTAGTTCGGTTCACACTCTAGTCTAGTAATGTTGGTCTCGGAATGAGAACTGAAGTATCCTGGAGGGAGTAAGGATTTGAATGCACTGGAGCTATGCAGCAGGTATCTGTCAGAGTCGAGTGAATTTCTCATGTCCGTCCTAAGTAAAGGTATAACATCTTTCTGATTGTACATTCTATTGTATGATGCTTTCTCCAGACATGATTGACAATGGATTCACGTCTTGGCACATGTATTAAGGGACATATAAAGGCCTACCCACAAGTTCCGGTCTTCTAAGTTTTGAATTCATTCGATGTGTCATTCTCTTCAAATCGTCACACCTCAATTTGCTTGCTACTAGTTTGAGTAGTTTCTCGAATAGCTAAGTAGCACAGTCCCCTTCGATAAACTTTTTAATTGCCGTTATCCTCTAGAATACTTGAATTCGCCCATGGCCTCAACACTAGCCTCTCTCACGCCCCATCGCGGGGCGCGGGGGGGGGGGCGCG
>JAUOBX010210984.1:0-25790 GCA_032360705.1 Eupentacta quinquesemita
CACTAACAAATACGTGACCGGTACCCGTTAATGCGGCGTTTGTCAGTATGCCATGTGTTCGTGTGTGTGTATGTGTGTGCGTGTGTATATGTGACACTTCTTGTCTACACGATATTTGTAGAACGCAAACATGTAACAAGTCAAAATTGGGTACATATATGGAGAGGAAGACCCTATTGTTGTTAGTGTCAGGTCAAAGTCGTTCAAGTTCAAGAGGGGAAAGAACTCAAAATGCTTGTCTGTGCGATATCCGGAGAACGCAAGCATAAAACAAGTTCAAACGAGGCACATAGGCCTCACGGTTCAAAACATTCGTTCGACTCCTAATTAGTCTGAAAGTACTATGCCTCGCGTTAGCCATGTTAGCCGATCAAAATGTTGTAAACAGTTTGTCAGTTGATTCTACAAGCTTAGCGTCCGATTTCCATCCCAACGTAAGAGCCACTTCCCAGTGAAAACTACGGGCGAATCGAATCATGTTCTATCGTTGACTAGGAATGACTACGTATGAGTTGTGTCATGGATTTCATTGCAGCAATAAAGACACTTCATGCGTACAATTCTGGTTGATCTTCGTAGTTACCAATGTAAGTTCCTTTGTAGATGACAATGGGTAAATTGTGCTGCTTCACCTATATGATATTGGTGACTCACGATATATAATTCAATTCATTTAGGAATGTGGATGTGAATCAGTAAGAGCCAAACACAAAAGTCCGTCGATTCGCCATATACCTCCAATAATAATTTGGATACTACATATCTGTCTAGAATGCCAAGTAGCTGTGCACCAGATACAGAGTCGGTACTGATTGGCTGATCGTTTGTATAGTGTCGATCGTTCTCCATTGGTGGGATCCATGATTACTCCGGAAAAAAACTTTCCAGAGTCATCCTTCAAGGTAACGTTGTCAGATTTCCATAGCCTCACTTAAATTTGTCACCAGATACACATATAGAATTAAATAAAAACAATGGTTAGTTGTTATTATAACGATCATATCCCAAATTCTTGTTGATCAAAATATTCAATAAAACTACAGTCGATCACAAAGTTCAACTTTCAATTCAAATCGATGACGCTCATATTTTATTACTAGATCGTCTTTGATGATTTTTCTTTCATGTATCATATCATCCAAAGAATGGAAATAGAACACTACTAAAACTGTTTTATTGCTAATAGTCCACCTAACGAGGATCTCGCAAATTAGTTTTCACATCTTTCTCACAAATAATCAATTTGGGGTGTTATCGGATCTCACAGCATCCAAACACGGTAGCCTCTAATGCGGTGCTTCACAGGCACTCATCACATCTCGATTGCGACCTGACGACAAACAATGCCCCATAGCAGTCCGCAAACGCTTTATCGAGCTCACTCAAGGAACTTAAGACTCCTTGCTGGAGTACTAAGAATATCGGCTTCTCTGTTCCGTTCTACAGCATGTTGTGTGAATTATGAGGGTCCTTCTACGGGATGACTGCCTAACGCGTACTGCGCGTTCAGAACGAATAAGGACTCTTTGCTTGCTGCTCGAGCACGCGACCCGTGGCGCCTGTTCCTTTTGTAAAAAAAATCGCTATACATAGCTCGAACACACTCAAGCGACCTGAGACTCGTTACTGGGTTACTGGGAATATCAGCCTCCCTCTTCCGCTCCACCGCTCAGTCTGTCAGTGCAACTACATGAGTCATTTTGACCTCTATCCGTGTATATTTTCCATGAATCTTCCCGCGCTCATTGGATTCTTCTACTGATAATTTCCTCCTCGCTTTCTCTTCTGGCTGTTCAAACTAATAGTTGTAAGACCACACCAAGTCTGTAACCCTTACCTTAATTGCGGGAGAAGTTTGGTGGTTCATCGGAATCTTCGACTCAATTGGAGTGTTTTCCCAGAGGATTATATCAGACAATTGAGTATAGGCTAATATATTACTACTACTACTAATAATAATGATAATAATAATGATAATGATAGGTCTACTCATATCGATAACAATGATAATAGTAATAATAATAACCACACGAATGTGCACTATAATACCGCTTTATCATGTTCATCAAGCCAGCGATTAGCATAGGGCGCACTATGGATATTATCCCGAAATGAAACCTGCGAACAGTACGCATTTATGCGATCAGCTATCCCGTAACGCCCCAACAATTTATTTCTTGCAACTATCTGCTTTAGAATCAGTGCATACACGTTTCCAATAAAGGTTCAACATATTCCACCTGACCAACTGCAAAATGTATACACCACTATGATAATGTCGAAACAAGAAGCTCGAAACAACCTTGCTCCAGTGAAATACAGGGAACAGGTGGACGGAAATGCTCGTAAGATGTATTGTTTCTTTCTTTTCTAGCATGGACGTATATAACGCGGATATGGGGTGGAAATTGATAGCGCTAGTTAATAAATGATCTTACGGAGGCGACGACAGGGTCCTACTGTCTTCACCACCTGCTCAAGATAAATGAGGAGATGGAATCGGCCGCCGATGGGATTATTACTTGCAGTCGGGTATTGATCGGCGGTGACCGAGAAGCCCCAGGAACAACACAAATATATGTTATTGCAACTGTTTCAACAGATTTGGCTTGGATGATCGTACGCGAGGTAGCAAATCGTTCGGAATCTCATGCATGAATTGTTGGAGCGAACCGGCTGAACGATTCATTCGTCTGTACGTTACGAAGCATGTACCCAGTTTGATCTTACTGGTATGCTGCACTGTTTATAAAGGATAGTAAGTGACCACTGCAGTCGAACTAATAGAACATGCCTGTTACGATGGGTTTATAGTACAATGATGCAATTGAATGTAATTGAAAAACGGATGAAGATATAAACTGCAGTATAGATCACTCAGTTTACGTATTGTGATGAACAGTTCAACAGATGACAAAGACAGCCTATACCAATCGGTGGCGATTATATACGTTATCATCACTGATTGATTGTACCCGAGCTTGACCGTAGTTAAAACTAACTATAGCAGCATGTGTCTGGAGATGAATCTGGTTAAGCATGTAATACCAATAAGGTCGTGCGTGTGATTGGCACTGCCTTCGTAAAAAAAGAACGTTACATTGATTATCATCAGTGATTTGATTACTTACCTAGTACGATTGACGAATTGGCAATGAAACCTGTACTTATACTGACAACACCAACTTTCGTTACAAAAACGTTACTAATTCGTATAAACAACTTACAGTACCACTATCCGTAGCCACTCACGCCAATATGCTATGATAAATTTCTTTATCATTATTTTGCCTGAAATGAAACGTAATTACCAAATAGGATCAATTGGTCCGCACGGCACGATCAAGTGTTTGAGTGGATGACATTTCGCATCATGATTATTGTACTAACGTGTTTGTGGTGATTATTTCTCTATCTTTAAAATAAGTGTTGGTTTGTATGGTTAGTGCGAACGCAATACAAGATTATTTTCATTGGTCACTTGTTTTTCCATAAATGGTATTAATTGTTTTCGATGGTTCAGTATAGGTTGGGAATTATTTAAGTGATCAAGCTTAGCACTAGCGAATATGGAATTCCCTTCAGTATTCCAGTGCTCATCGTCTCTTGGTGCCTGATTTTTTTCCGAATTTCGGAAAACCTCGAATAATTGAATAACGGGACAACCTGATTATGAGATTTTGAAAAAAGTCGACGTGACCAAGATAAGGTGAGAATAGAACACGAAGAGAATATATAACACATGATTTATTCAAGCGTTGTTCGTTAAATAATTGTAGAATCATTCACAAGGAATAGACTAACTGACTTGATAACACTTGTTTCCCTCCTCATGATCATTGTCGGTGATAAAACAAGTTATGATTGCTGATCATGACCCACTGTTTCTCTGAGTCACTTAAGGTAAATAGGCCTATGCCAAACTGAAGTATTTGATATCACAAATGCTCGCATTACAATATTATTTTTTCATCGACCACTTGCTTTTCCGTGAAAAGTATCGATTGTTTTTTCATTGTTCAGTAGGGTTGGAAAGTAGTCAAGTGTTGAGGTTAGCGCTAGCGAATATAGAATTTCCTTCTGTATTTCAGTGCTCGTCGTCTCTTGATTCTTGGTATCTTTCGAAATTTCGGAAACTCCAAATCAATTGATGGACCAGAACAACTCATGTCAGAACAATTTAACTAAGAGATCTCGAAAGAAAGTCGACGCTACCAAAACAAGGTGAGAAAAGAACATATACAATACACATAATTTTATTTCAGCGCTGTTTGCTCAATACTTTACATTTACAGGAAATGGAGTAACTGACTTGGTAACATCTTAAGTTTGGCTTTTCACATTCCGAGGAGGAAAATGTCTGCTTCTCTAAGTCACTTAAAGTAAATACCTGATGTATTTGATATCAGGAAAGTACACCCTATAACATGATAATCCATCATACTACCCCGTCTGTACAATCTCATCGCAGTGTTCTGTTTATTGAACATTCACCAATTCACTGCCAAGTATGGGCGACAATGAGTGTATAGTACATGCCACCGCCGACACAAATTCATTCTTGTTACCTGGTTCCGTCCATTATGTATCGGAGGCTTCCCTAGTAATATTCGTTTTTTTATTGTATCACGCATGAGATAGCTTCTTCTGTTAAGGCTTCAACTTGCAACGCTTCATTGAAGGTCCATCCAACTAATACATACGACAATACACTATCAATTGTGCCATAAACGCGTAATACATCTTAGTGACGTTTTGTTTCTCTTGCTCACCTTGGATTTTCACGGAATCACAGAAACCAATGACTATGTCATTTAAATCACTCATCCACTTCACTCAAACCTCCCAATTCACACATGAATTATGATAAAATGGCAATGAATTGAGGACAAATCTGAAACCTATGGATTATACCGCCAAAATCACGATGCGTATAATGACATCCATTTGAACACTTGAGCAGACCGGGCAAAGTGATTGACAGGACGGATACTGTTCATCAACACGTTTCTCACAATGTCACTCTCATTTCAATAAAACGGACATCATTTAACTGCATGAATATGGTGCCTGGAAATGAAGTTATTGATCGACACGTCAGAAGGAATAGGAACACCAATATCATTCCCCATCCGCGGAATTCCCGATATTTTAATGAGAAGTGTAACTTCGAATATGATATGATATGATATTATATTCTTCGATCTAAATGATGAATGAACTACCTAAACTGGGTCAACATAGGACTTTAAAATACTCGAACAGACTATACACATTATACGTATTTAAGCATTGTGTAGTTGCATTCTCACACTGTAGGTATATATCAAATAATAAACACTTTGTTTTTGCAATTGTATTGTCAGTTTCGATAACAACCATCAAGTTTTTTATGTACAATAACTCAAATGAACAGTTTAGATGAACATTATAGATAAGTCATTGGTGAGGTTCTGATAGCATATACATCATGAGGGAACATTTAACAGTTGCTTGTGCTGAAGCGTGTGTTTGTGTGTGTGTAAGCGTGTCTGTGTGTGTCTTTGGGCGTGATACCTCTGGTGAGCGCGAAATCTGGAGAACACAAAAGAACACAATATTGATATATATTTGTAGGTACAAATATGGAGAGTTTCTGATTGAATTTCGATGACATCCGAAGCGAGTTTCTTCGACAATGGGAGTCGCTACATATGCTTTGTGTGGATAAACCGTGGACGTAACTGCTCTGCTCCCTCAGCCATCCATCTCCCTAATCCAATGGATCTAAGTACATTCAAAACTCTATGGAAACGGGTCGGATAATATTGTAGCATCAGTTTTCGACACCGGAACAAGGCCAGTGCCGCGGTCTGGGCCCAATGTCTATCACTGTATAGAGTCATATAATCTTCAGCCAGATTATTGCAATTTACTTTTCTACTAGTGACAGACAAAAAGCGTTCGCTTGAATGAGCATGTTCAGCTTGTTCTCGTTTTCTTCCACTCCATCGATTTCATCGAACAAATCGGTGTTACATGTC
The DNA here is from genome assembly GCA_032360705.1 of Eupentacta quinquesemita. Lineage (NCBI taxonomy): Eukaryota > Metazoa > Echinodermata > Holothuroidea > Dendrochirotida > Sclerodactylidae > Eupentacta > Eupentacta quinquesemita. The sequence goes on from JAUOBX010210984.1 coordinate 6,024, forward strand.
ATATTTCACTGTCAGTAATTTTGACACATTTGGGGGTGAGAGCCATGGCTGAGGAATTTAATTACCGTCCGACGCAAATAACTGCCTTCATCTCGACGATATTCCCAGCTTTTCAAATATTCAGCTTATATAGAGCGTTGGTGTTTAGGTTAGTAAATTTTCCTCATATCTTTATTGATTTACCTCACCTATCACAATTTAGTAGAGTGTATATTGCATGTGTGTCGGCACATGTAGCCTTGTACAAGTTATTACATACAATTGGTTAGAGCTCATTATGTTGCTCTCAGAGAAGCCTCCACAAATTTAGGAAATCTTCATTGCGGCAGGTAAACTATGCAATTACCATCCATTCGTAATAAGCCTATTCACGGTTGCATTCCACACCGTATGCTAATGATCTGTGTCGAAGGTCATTCGAGGCGCGCGGAGACCGGACTGCTCGAACAGTAATGTTCACAGTAATGAGGATATCGCTCGTTCGGAGGTAGAGCAATCTTTCGAAACTCCCCAGGAGAAAACTATTCATCCTTTCACCGCAAAACTTCAATAACATTTCCCCCACACTTAAGAACATTACCCTAGTCGAAGATTGGGTGAAATTACATAATTTCGAACTAGTTATGCGTCAGCGTTTTACTTATTTACCAGGCATAAAATCCGTTGCTATATTGAGTTTATACCATCATGCAAGCGCCTAATGTGGTGTGTATATCTAATACTTCGCAGCATGTACCTAACCAAATTATATAGGAAACGCCCTATAGTGTATAGTGTCTAGAAATAATGTGTTGATGTTATTTCACACTGTTGTCATTCCAGCGTGACAACACACAAATCTATAACGTTAGTGTTGATATTGGCAGATATTTGTTTTTTATTTCAGAAAAGCAACATTCATTATTTTATCGCATGTATGGTCTTATTCCCTTTTTCTCGTTGCAATATATATAATTGTCATTGTATACCATGGTCTGGATTCGAACTAGTATTTTGTTATTAACCAATGATAGTTTTGATTCGTATAACCACAATATTTTGATGGTGTCATTAATCAAGAATGCGTCTCCCATTGGTACATTATATTGTTGTTTTCCCGGTACAAGGAGTTATAACCAAAAACACACTACATACTATAGTACTGACTGGTGATATCATTTCAACTACATCGGTTCTTATTTGTCAAATATTCGGCACAATATATGTGAGGAATCGGTGCACATCGTGATTACAGTTATATAACACAAGAAATCGACGTGAAATAGTCATTGTCGCTGACACTCGATGCAATGTATGTCAATGGTGGTATTCGTACACAAGTTCAACTCAAATTTCGACACGGTATACGACAGTTTTAACCTGTCAAACATGTCTGAAATTTACCTAGTTAAATAATCGAACCTAATAACACGAGTAATATTATGGAACTCCACTTCACGATAAACTACTCCTGTAAAACGAATATTGGTTCTCTCAAGCATCATCGAAGTTATGTTCATTTGAACACCTCACAATTCTTCTCTCTTCCCAATTTGTTCTACAGTTTTGACTCACTAACCTAATTTTCGTCGCTCATTCCAAATGGTCAAAATTGTTGTGATGGTATCACCTGCCTCCTAATGATTTCCACTAAGAGCCTGCACGTGGCAATTTCATCGAACACACTACATCCTCAATCAGTATTGCCTAAGGTACATGCATGGCTGCATGTCAATATAGTCTCATTTGTTCGATTCGATCCGTTAGGGCTCGAAACAAAGAAGGAAACAAGGAATGTCTGAATCATTTGAGGTATTCTGTATCTTCTGGTCTGGCTGATATTGAATTTGATGATTGCACTCATATCCCTTCCAAATCGTTTTAAGCTAGTGAAATGTGCGAAAATAGTACTGGAATGGTACATATAAAGGGATATGGAGAAGTGAACATGGTGCTCTACTCTCAGAACAATGTTCCACATTTAATAGTCCAAATGACTGTAAAATAGTTAACTAGAGTACTATTGTACACATTGTGAATGACAAAAGATCATAACGTATTCAAACTGTTCAAATGTGCCTAATTAATGAGCTAATTCGCATATTTGATGAGGTCAATTCGGGAAAACAATAATTTTGCCGGGGAATGTGCTTCGACAACGTGAAACATATCAAAAGAAGGCTTCAGTGTGACTCAAGGACTGTTGGGAACATATTTTCAATATAATATATGAACAACTTTAGTTCAAGAATAATTTTCAGTAATTTGCCTCTAAATTAAGGATTATCCGGAATATTTCATCATTTTTTTTAAATGGTCATCTTCGTTCAAAAATTGTATTACTGCAATACATGCAGTAAGTTCATTCGACTATGTACTTTAGATACGGTACCTCCGTAAGTGCCAATGGGGAGTTTGTGTTGCTTTACCAGCGTCAGCCCAGGTCATGAGAAATACTTTCTATTCCAGTGTACATCGTCTCAGAATGTGAAAAGACGTAATATAACGTATCGTTTATATCTGATGTTAATACTTAAAGGGTTTCATAAGGATGGTCCTCCAACTGATCATCATCAAATACATTAGTAAAAGTGAAAATGGAAACAATCGTTATTTACTAATATAATCAATATGACCGTCACGGTTTACGGTACGGTTTCGTCTAAACGGATTGTCCCAGATTCCTGTTGGTTGAAAGATTATTAAGCGGAGGAATAATTCGATAAAAATTCAGTAATGTATTCGGATGAACAAGTCGACAAATATGAAAAAAATATATCAAACGGTGGTGCTATTTGTTTTATTCGATCACATCTGGTGATTTCCGTTTTATGTACCATATCACTCAGTAAATGAAAGTAAAGCACCATTGCAACTGTTTTGATGTTAACAGTGCGCGAAGCATGGCGAGTGAACCAAACACCGTGTAGAACACTTAGGCCGGAAACAAGTGACATCGTGTTCTGTTAAGTAGCAAGAACAGGTCATAGACTGGATATAGTGTAAAAAGGAAATTTGGATGATGTAGCGCAACTGCCTAACAACTACATAATCGGATCTGGCGCAATAATATAGATGGAGAAAACAACATATTGTCAGCCAAATTGAAAGAGATGGCAGTGATTCAAGTGAATCGCTGATTGGTCTACATTTCTGTCTTTGTCGAGTCCTGCAGGTTACATTTCAAACTCCCCAGTATTGTTATCGTTCACAATAAGCCTGTTCCAGTTGCATTTCACGCCGTATGCTTATGATCTGTGTCGTAGGTCACTCGGGGGAGCGGAGACCGGGATGCTCGTACAGTGTTATGGAGATATCGCTCGTTCGGAGGTAGGGCAATCTTTCGGAACTTCCCTGGAGAACTATGGATCCTTCCACAACAAAACTTCACTAACATTCCCCCCCACGCTTGAGGACAATGATATAGTCGAAGATCGGGTTAAATTACATCATTTCCAACTAGATATGACAGTTAAAATGTACCCCGTAACGATGAGTCAATGTGTGTAATTTCGTCTTATCCCGAACGTTTAATTAGGTTTAGCCGCGGTGAGCATGCGCATGGATAACCGTGAACTGACTTATTGGCACAATAATTGCCTAACAATAACAACAATAATGAAAAATAGTAATAATAATATCTTATATAACCCTCTATATAAAGTCATCGACTTGCCTAGGGCGCTCTACAGAAATTCGCAAACGATACGCACATGCAGCTATCTCGCCACGCTCTGATAATGTATTTATTCTAGATTATTTGCATTAAAATCAGGTCATATATTGAATCAAATTTCTGCCCTGGTCGTCAGTTCTCCTTGTTTCCGGTGAAAGTTCATAATATATCACATATAAGCAACCGCGGAATCTCTACCCCACTCAAATAGAGTCGGAATGAAGAGCCCGGGGAAGAAACGTTTGTGAAAGATACGGAGCAGGTGAGCGAAACCGCTCGTCAGTCATTGTTTTCTTTTTTCGAATGCATGGACGTATCGCGGATATGGGGATAGAAGTTGCTAGCGCTAATTGATAATTGATCTAACGGAGGCGACGACGGGGTCCCACTGACTGCACCACTTGCTCAAGGTAAATGAGGAGATGGAATCGGCCGCCGATGGGATTGCTTCTTGCAGTCGGGTATTGATCGGCGGTGACTCAGTTTGATCTTACTGGTATACTGCACTGATTTAAAAGGATAGTCGGTCTCCAGTGCAGTCGAACTAATAGGACAAGCATGTTTCGATGGGTTCATAGTACAATGATGCAATTGATTGTAATTGAAAAACAGATGAAGAGCTACAACTGTAGTACTCAGATCACTTAGTTCACGCTGTTGATGAACAGTTCAACAAATGGAAAAGACAATCCATACAAATCGGTGGAGTTATGTGTTATAAATAGCGTGTACTAAATATAACAGTATGTGAATGAAGATGGATCTGGTTACTAATAAGGTCGTTCGTTTAATGAGCACTGTCTAAGTTAGTGAAAAGAGGAACTATACTTTGCTCAGTTTACTCGAACGTGACCCACTGTCATAACATCGACTGATTATTCACCTATTAAGACTGTTATTGGCAATAGAACCTGTACTCATAGACATTCTGACGACACCACGATGAATAAAGTGTATAAGAGATTATCGTGCTAAAGGGCAAATACGTTAATAACACGAATAAACAACTTACAGTACCAGTATCCGTAGCTACTCACGCCAATATCTATAATAACTTTTTTGTCATTATTTTGCATGGCATAAAACGTGATTACCAAATATAGTTTCAACTTGTCGGCACTTAAGTGGATAACATTTCACGCATCATGAATATTGTACCAACATGTTTGTGGTGGTTCTTTTTTCTATCCTAAATTGGTCCGTAGTTAGTGTTCAGGCAATACAAGAGTATTTTTTATTAGCCACTTGCTTCCCCATGAATAGTTTCGATTGTTCAGTAGTGTTGGAAATCAGAACAACTTGATTATGAGGAGGTTTGAAAAGAAGTCAAGGTGACAAGAGAACACGACCTTAAGAGAATGTATCACACATAATTTATGTTAGCGCTGTTCGTTTTTTTTATCATTCACAAGGCATAGACTAACTGACTTGATAACACCTTAAGATGGGAGTTTCACATTTCAAGGAGGAAAATCTCCTCATGATCATATTCGGTGGTTATACTCAAGAGAATATATTACACATAATTTATCTTAGCGCTCTTTGTTATATACTTTTTATTCATTCACAAGAAATGGACTAACTGACTTGATAGCACCTTAAACGTTTGGAAGTTCGGAAGACGGAGGAAAATTGTCCATGATCATTGTCGGTGGTAAAACAAGTTTTACTGTTTCTCAGAGTGCCCTTTCACTTCTGATTGCATCACGCATGGAGTAGCTTCTTTTGTTCAGGCATCTACTCGCAATGCTCCATTGAAGGTTATCCAACTAATACACGGAAATACACTATCAATCGCGCCATGTACCTATAATCTTAATGATGATTCGTTTCTCTTGCTCACCTTGGCCTTTCAATAAATCTCGTTGTTTTCATGAATATACCATTTGAACCACTCAACCACTCCACTCAAACCTCCCAGTTCACACATGAATTATGACAAAATGGCAGTGAATTGAGGACAAATGAAAAACTTATGGAATATACCGCCAAAATCACGATGCGTAAAATGACATCCATTTAAACTCTGGAGTAGACCGGGCAAAGTAATTGACAGGACTGATACTGTTTATTAACAATATCACTCTCATTTCAATCGAACGAACATCATTTAACTGCATAAATATGGTGCCTGGAAATGAAGTTGATGATCGACACGTCGGAAGGCTGTTAGAAGGTTACCAAATGACCTGTAGTTACTGTAGTTAGTCGACCACGGACCCCCCGTCATGATGTAACATGATCGATGCTACCCTCTATGATATAGGCTAGATTACTCATATAGATGTCATGCGACCCCATCATGCCAATCATAATAATATAATAACGTATCCTAATGATATTGTTTTTTTTGACGAAACAGCCGGAATAAGCCAGTTCACGATTGCATCATCCGTAATCCATTATGAAGGTCACTTGGGAGTACTCGGACTACCCGAACAGTGTACACAGCAATGGGAATATCTTCCAAAAAAATGTATTCACAAGAAACCACCAATAATATTTAACATAACGTCCAAAGAGTTATTGCAGTTTGAGAATACCCTGTACCAATAAGTATACGTATAAAGTTTCGTCTGTTCCTGATCGTGTTAGCATGCGAATCGATAATTAAGGGAAAAACTGCAACTGGGAGAATTTTACTGGCGAATAAACAGTCGAGACTACTAATCTAGCTGAATAACGGGAGAGGCGCAGGCAAAAAAGGACGACGAATAAACGCAAAACGCAAAAATAATTATGTCAGTAAATTGTTCGAACTCCAGCCTCATCCAAAGTCACATGCATCAGTAGATTCATATATTTACTAACCAAAACACCCCTGGCCTAGTTTAAAATTTTGTTAAGTGTTAATGATTGCCGAGACGAGGTTGGTATTTGTGTTAGCCCCTAAATCAAATTTGGCAGCTATACCTCTCACTCAACCTGTCAAATATATGATCTTGTTTGTAACATTAGTATAGGCACAAGAACACCCACGATCATTTCCCATCCACGGAATTCCCGATAACTTGAATGAGAAGTATAACATTGATTGAATATCATATTTAAAAAAAACTACACAATATATTATATAATATTCGTTGATATACGGTAATGAATGAACCACTTAATACCTAAACATGCATGGTTAGCATAGGATTTTAAAATATTCGAACAGATTATACACATTATGCGTATTTAAGTATTCTGTAGTTGCCGATTTAGGTATATATCACACAATGAACACCATGTTTTGCAATTGTTTTCTCAGTTTCAATAACAACCATAAAGTTTCATATGTATACAGTAACTTAAATAAACAGTTTAGATTTATTAACATTATTGATGTATCATTGGTGAGCTACTGATAACAAATACATCATAAGGAAACATTAAATGGTTGCTTGTGCTGAAGCGTGTGCTTGTGTTTGAGCTTGTCTGTGTGTGGAAAATGACCCCTTTGATATCAGGGCGTGAACCTCGATCCCACATACGTATTAGGCAAATGGTTGCTTGTGCTGAAGCGTGTGCTTGTGTGTGAGCTGTCTTCGTGGGGAAAATGGCCTTTTGATATGAGGGCGTGAACTAAAGATCCCACATACGCGTTAGGCAGATGGTTGCTTGTGCTGAACCGTGTGCTTGTGTGTGAGCTTGTTTGTGTGTGGAAAATGACCGTTTTGATATGAGGGCGTGAACTAACGATCCCACATACGTATTAGTTAGTATATGTTCAAAGGGGAGAATAACATTGTGGAATGGGCCTGGTTGAATACCGTTTACACAAGTAATTATTCGATCAAATAATATCAAGGAAGCAGTACTTCTCTGTACATCAAGTGTATCCATTCTCCCCCAGTGAAGACAAGTTAGTATATCACAATGCAGGACCAGCCCAAGAATCAGAAGCTACTTTGGCTAATATGGGTCCAGTATTGAGGGCCAATTGTGCGAGGAGAAATCGACGCACTGATTAGTTGTAGGTTCACCCCTCCACTTAGTCAAGAATGGACGAGCCTTCTACACAATTGTAGTAAACTGTGGATTGTATTTATAACGTATTAAAACTTTGACCTGTTCAAACATTATTAGGGATTATGTACCCTATATGTCCAACCTACATAACAAGCACGATATCTGTATATGCACATTTGTGTTTGATAGTTATTCTGTCTACGAGGTTTTAAGACTTTGACCTCTGTTGGCCTGATGTGACCTTTGACCTGTCCTAAAATTATTCACGAATGAAGCCTATGGACCATTGTATAAAGTTATGCTGTTCACACGGTTTTCAGAGTCTATTATGATCTTCTATACTAACTCAGACTCAGGCTTGAGATAACTTGTAACAGGAGCATTGTAGAAGGGGGTGTAATTAGCTGTATGAATTGCCTCAACAAGAGGAATCTGGTTGTCACGAAAAATAGCCCTAACGGTCACATGATCAAAACGTCAGATGAGGTCAAATGAGGTAAAAGTAGGTCACCAGATGCAGTATACACAGACGAACATAACTTTTCATGAAAGATTCCGTTGTCACGATATATGAGGATAGTCCTACTGTGACTTCGAACGACCTTGACCTGACATAAAAACAATAGGGTCCTTCCACATCATATTTGTAACCTATGGGCCTAATTTGAACTTGTTACATGCTTGCCTTCTACATATATCGTGTAGACAAGCATTTCGAGTTTTGCTCTCTCCTGACTTCGAACGGCCTTCACCTGACACCAGAAAACAATGGGGTTCTTCCTTCCCATATATGTGACCTGTGTACCAACTTTGAACTTGCTACATGTTCGTGTTCTACATATATCGTGTAGACAAAAAGTGTCTCATACATACACACACACGAACACACATGACATATTGCAACAATCGTCTGTTTCACATACCTAACAAATGCGAATTTGGTATATCTCCCAGGTGCATGCAGTAAGAAGCATGTACTGATTGTTGGTCATTCAATACTCATAAATAGGACAGTTTTCTTGTAGTATTCTACAACTACTCTACAACAAGGGACATTGTCAATTTACCCACTCCTATTGTCATTGCACAGCAAAAGCACTCTAGTTGAATATCCTTCGCAATGAATATTAACTTTCTTTGACACTTTTTGACCAATGTTAGAACCTTCATCACGAAGTGCCCAGAATAGCATGAACTGACATCCATAATCAGATAGCGTTTGATGTCCTTCTATGCTTCCTGCATGAATCCGCTTCCTCCGTCACGGGATTGAATAAGTTTCATTCCTCGAGCGTTTAATAACACAACAAGACGCGAATCCTTTCCCCCTTACTCATGATGTAACATACACGCCTCATTAGATACACCAGCCGGTTCTCTGTCGCTTACCGTGTTGAAAGCTAAAATGAAAAAAAAGAAATCATTGATAATAATGTGTCCAAGATTGACAGGAGCGTTTGAGAACGGGCGGCAGCCTGATCCAGTTGCCGTTATAATGTTTCATGAAATAAGATATCGATTGTTCTACCGTCAGCGACATCTCCAACTCTTCCGGCCGATTCACCATACATGAATAACGATATTATATCAATTTCATACCTTCATGCAAGCGCTTCATGTGATGATCATAATATATACTTCGCAGATTATATGTATGTATTATGTTATATCTTCACATTTTCATACTAATTCTGGTTAGGAATCCTATATTCCGTATAATTACTCGAAGTTATGTGCTAATGAAATGATATATTGGTGCCAATAAGAGATCAATAATGTTGGTGATAATATTGACAATAACGTCACGTCAGGAGCGCTTGAGAACGGGCGATGGCCTAATCCCGCTGCCGTTATCAGGTTATGATGTTCCATAGACATGCTAGAGCAATATATCGATTGTAAAAACCTCATACCTTCATGTAAGCGCTTTATATATCTAATAATTCGCAGAATGTACTATCTTGACAAAATTATATAAGAAACTAATTTGTTGTGTACTGTCTAGGAATAATTGGTCAATGTTATTTCACACTGTTGTCATCATAGTATAACAACGAACAAATTGATATTTTAGTGATAATAATGACATATATATGTTCCTCATTTCAGAAAGGCAACATTCATTATTTATATACATTCATGGTCTTATTCCCGTCAGTTCGTGGTAATTGATAGAGTTATCATGGTCTGGATTTGTACTAGTATTCTGTTATTGGACAGTGATCATTTTCTTATAACAATTATTAGTTGTTGTGTGTTAATAATTATTCTTAGTACATTCATTGTTGTTTTTCCCGTTTCTAGAGGTTCAAGGAATAACAACGGAAAGCACACTACATACTGGTGGACTGGTGGAACCATTTCAATTACTTCAGTTTTTCTTTTTAAATATTCAGGCACAGGATATGTGAGAAAACATTGCACATTGTTATCACAGTTAAATACTAGCACGAGAAATTAGTTAGTAGGATTGAAATTGTCGCTGAAGCAATGAATGACAACAGTGTTATTTATATACAACTTTAATTCAGATTTCGACACTGTATTCGATAGTTTCAACCTGTCGAATCTGTCTGATAACTAACCTAGTTAAACAATCAAACTTAATTACACAAGTTATAAAATGAAAGTTTAGGTAGATAAACTACTCCTGGAAAACGAATATTGGTTCTCTCAAGCATCATCATAGTTACATTGATTCAAACACGCCACACTTCTCCTTCCTCCACAATTCGTTTCAGAGATTTCACTCGGTGGCTAACCTAATTCTCGTCACTTGTTCCAAATAGTCAAAATTCTGACGATGTTATCACCTGCCTTATGATGATCACCACTAAGCGCCTATACACGTGGCAAATTCAGCAAACACACTAGCTACGGCATCAATCAGTATCGCCTGAAAAACATTCATGGCTGCATATTAGTATAGTCCCATTTCATTCCGTCCGAATTTTTCGATCTGTTATAAGGGTTCAAAACAAAAGATAATCGACAATAACGGAGAGAAGGAATGACATAGTTGTTTGGGTTCAACTCTATCTTCTTGTCTTGCGGATATCGATGCCTATATCCCAAATAATGTGGAAATTGGTGATTACAGTAATATCCTAACATGGACATCTAGCTAGTGAGCTGGTGAAATATGCGATAAATAGTACTGTATACTAGTAATCATGTGAGGATATGAAGAAGTAAAAATGATAATACACTATATGAATGCAATCTTGAAGCCGCTTTTGTTCAACACAAGACCTGTTTGTAGAACATATTCCTCTCAAACTTGTCATCAATCTCAACTTTCTCTGTTAACTTTCATCTCACCTGGAGACATTGGGTTGCCGAATGAACAAAATCGACCAGTCATTTAAAACAATATTTGTCCTTATTCCAGATGGCGGAGTAAGTTTTGGTATACTGCCATACTGTCTATACTCCACACACGTTTCACCAAGATACTTAGTTACCTCAAATAATTACGGTAACAACTCTGTACAGGAATATCCCTGATATATAATAATTACTCGTTTGCCAAGAAAGATGGAAAAGATGGTGTGATTCATTTCTTGCTTTGTCTCTTTTATTTTCAACTGAAATCTTCAGCAATGCAACTGATAAGAATACTGTACAGAGTGAAATAAATGTGAAGGGACCTATGTGACAGGGAAGTTAAAACCCTAACTAATGGCCTATCGACCGAATACAAAGAAGGAGGTGTTTAAACGGGTTATAGTAGGAGGATTATCCTCAGAACAAAGGCTAGAGGTTGGATACCCACCAGTGGCAGGCAATAAGTATGCCAGTAGACTATTCATCCCGTCTATTGAGTTGAGGATTACACTCTTCAATTTAGACTCATTCTGCCACCTGTCTACGCAAAGGATCACCAATATGGGTGCTTAGGACACTAACCTCAAGTTTTGAATCCTGCCCATTATGACAACTCAGTTTATGAATATAAAAGGGTGACTGTTTGTCATTCTTACATTATGTAAGGTTAAGACGGGTATTTGTGAGAAAAGAGAAATAGTCTATTGTATCGAATTTTAGATTGTAAGTTTAAATAATAGGTGAGACATCTAGAAGCCTGGGGGAAAGGTTCAAAGAACATATTTCTAGTGAGAATGACAAACAGTCACCCTTTTTAATTCATCAATTGAGTTTTGAAGAAGCATTTGCTGCCTGTCCGGAGTTGTTTCTTTCATAATTTCAAACTATAGCAACACTATACACTGCCCTTATTTACACCTCAACCCCTTGATTGGTCAGTTACGTACTGTTCTCTTTGACATTGTAATTGTAGTATTTATCTAATAATTATTGTATGTCTTATCTCATAATTTCCTAACAATTATGTACTTACATATATGTTGTATTTAGTAAAGCTGCAATAGAGGAGGAAAAAGAAAAAAAACGAGGAAAATGGAAGAAAAGAGAAAAAAGGAGCACTTCTGTCGTGATAGTATGTGTATAGTGTAGACTGATCCAATGCCCCATGGTCAATGCCCATTGTTCGAACGAAGCTAAACTAAATGAAGCAATTGTCTAATAATGGAAATATTATTGATATCAATAATAATTCTGTGTACATAGTGTATAAAGGAGAGGAAGATGATACATCATATCAATTATGATGATGATAATAATAATACCAATATATCACACTCAATTAACCACTCTATATATTCATCAACTTGCTCAAGGCGCTATACACATATTACGGCGAACATAGAACGCCTAAAAATAGACCGCAAATGCGGCGGTCAGCTATTTGGCTACGCCCCGATAATTTATCCAGGGTAAATACTGAATCGGCGGCGTTCGGATCAGTGTATCTACCGAATCAACCCTCCGGCTCTCCTCAAATCCGATAGGAGCTCGAAATATGTTATCAAGCAACCGCGAAATGTCTATCTCACTATAATAAAGTCGGAACAAGAAGCTTGGAAAAAAACTTGTGACAGATATAGAGAGCAGGTGAGCGAAACTGTTCGTTCTCATGGACGTATATAACGCAGATATGGGGTGGGAATGGCTAGCGCTAGTTGATAATTGATCTAACGGAGGAGACTAGGGTCTGATCAACTTGACCACCTGCTCAAGATAAATGAGGAAATAGGATGTTTTTTTGCAGTCGGGTATTGATCGGCGGTGACCGCGGGAAGCCGCAGGAACATCACAAATATATGTTATTGCGACTGTTCCAACAGATTTGGCTTGGATGATCATACGCGAGTTAGCGTATCGTTCGGAATCACATGCATGAATTGCTGGAGCGAACCGGCTGAACGATTCATTCGTTTGTATACGTTACGAAGCATGTATACCCAATTTGACCTTACTGGTATGCGACGCTGATTCCACGAGACGGTTGAGATAGTCAGTCTCCAGTGCAGTCGAACAGATAAAACACAAAACATACATGTTCCGGTGGGGGTAAGTACAATGATGCAGTTGAATGCACTCGAATGCAATTGAAAAGCGAATGAAGATAAAAGATACTTCAATGAAACTGCAGTGGATTACTTAGTTCATTGATGTATTGTGATGAAATTAAACAAATAAAAAGACATTCCATCCTATATCTCAGCTATTCGATCACCTCCGATAATTCTCTTCCCTAATATCATACCACCGCCTCCCCTGCCTCCAAAAATAAAAAGAACGAAATCCTAAAATAAATGTTTAGATGGCAACGAGCTACTTAACGAGATCTCGCCAGTGAATTTCCACATCTCACAAATATTCGTTTATTAATCGGATTTCACATCATCCATACGCGGTAGCCTCTGATGCGGTGCTCCATGAGCTCTCATTTCTCAACTCTCTAGTGCGACCCAACGACAAACAATGAATGTCCAGTGGCAGTCTGCCATCGCTTATAATCGTGCTCATTCGAGAAACCCGATTCTCCACGCTTGAGTACAGAGAGTGTCGGCCTCCGCTCCGATCTATCACATGTGATTTACAAGGGTCCTCTACATATGGAGATAAACTACTCATACATTTAACACGTATTCCACGCTTGAACTGATAAGGACTTTGGTACCGGCGTATACATCAACTGAGATGAATATAGGGCAATATATCAATGAATTAATTATTCCGTAAACTTTATTCTCATTCCCATCCTCAAATCCATATATATTCTATGATTCGCTTGATACACTGCGCGAAAGCTGAGGAAATTCACAGTTAGAAATAGTTTGACATATACTGAAAGATGATTTATTTACAGTTTTACAGTTATTCCGAATGTAATTGCTCGTTGCACAGGCATGTGATCATCTTCGTTATGTAACAATGACACCTCGTGATATCGTTGTACGGCAGGTGAATTCTCAAAAAGTTTGGTTCACTCGGAGAGTTTTCCACACCCGAAAATAAGGGATGTGAGATTATCTATTCGGGGGGTAAAATCGGAGTTGCGTGGAAGCAAATCATTTTTTCGGCATGCTGATTCATAATTGATGTGTTTGTTTCAAACAGACAGACAGATAAACTGTTGTGTGGACCGTCAATGATACACCATTGCACGAAAACGAAAGACGACAAATTCAGCTCTGACACTTTCCCTCTATTTCCTTCTTGGTGATTTGATACCTGGTTCGCGAATGGAATTGTAGTAGTTCAATGTTGAACTATGGAATTCTCTATAGCAGACTTAGTAATTATTTACTCCCAAATGCCGCGGAGGAGAGTGAATGTGAGCCAATGTTGGTTACCTCAATAAAAATGTGGACATACCAATTCGAATAGTAATTACTCTAAATAAATATTTAGCTTGATTCACGAGTTGGGACTCGTTTTATTCTCTCATTTGCGATGAGCCTATCGTATTTTTCAGTTCAGTGAATGTCCTTCAATAATTTAAATCAATGTATAGTTTTGTTGATCTATACATTGTATACTCGGATATCAGTTGATGATGCTAACCTCATTGAACGTAGAAGCCACGTGTGGTTAATAATAACTTTTGAGCACAACATATTAAATGTATAGACTAAACATACTATAATTCTCACAGGACCAGTATTCGTAGCTTTTCACGCCGATATGCTATAATAACCTTCTTCAACATTTCTTCAAGGTTAGCTCCAGCGAATATAGAATTTCCTTTCGTATCTCAGTGCTCGTCGTCTCTTGGGTCTTGGTGTATTTTTAAATTTCGGAAATCCTAAATTTGTTGATGAACCAGAACAACTGGTATCAGAATAACTTGATCATGAGGTCTTGGAAAAAAGTCGACCGAGAAAAGGTGAGAAGATATCGCGAAGGGAATATATTCCATTTCCCCATAATTTAATCCAACGCTGTTTGTTGAATAATGTTATAAAACACTTACAAGGAATGGACTGACTTGATAACACCGATTGATTTTGGCTTTTCACATTCCAAGGAGGAAAATCTCCTCAGGATCATTGTCGGTGGTAGAACAATTTATGATTGCCAATCATGACCCACTATTTCTCTGAGTCATAATAGGTAAATACCTGAAGTATCTGATACCAGGAAGGTAGTAAGTGTAGTTAATTTACCACTAACCCCCATCATAATGTTAAGCATTGCTCAGTGATGTAGTCTTACCGATGCTACCATTGAATATACAGATTACCCTCATAGATGGCCTGCGACCCCAGCTGACCGATCATAATGATAATGTATCCTTATCATCTGAAAAGTAATGAGCACCTTGCCTATATTTTGACACAAAAGCGGAATAAGTCACTGATTTCACAGTTGCTTCATACAAGGTATGCTATGTCACTTGTGAGTTCTTGAAGACCTTACCGCACGAACAGGGTACACGTCAATAGGAATAACGTTAAATTGGGTGGGAGAGAGATCAATCCTTCGAATAAATTACTAATATTTCCAACACACTTGAGGACAATAACATAACATCCAACGAGTCATGTCTAAAAAAAAGTACCAATAAGCCTATGTGTGAAGTTTTGTCTGTTCCTGATCGTTTTATTAAGTTTAGTCGCCGTGAGCATGCTGATTGATGATCGAGAACTGGCTCAATGAACAGCTCCTTTAGTTGACCTATGAACTTAACACATCAGATGACAGTGTATCACAAGGTTTCATCATGATCCTCTGAACACTCTATAAGTTGTAATGCGGTATTTAGAATTGATATGCAAAACTGCATGAAAACTCTACACGTTGTATGAATTTATATTATGAAAGAATTGACAGACATGCATAATGATTCACCAAATCACAATAAACCCTAATATATTTGTGTTCCAACAACTGAACGAGCGATGATAATATTCACCAGCAGCTCAAATGATTTGATCAATTAACGACGATTCGTCAGGCACGAAAGTTGGACTATTATTGGGAATGCGATTTCATGCCTGGGTTGCTAATTTGATAGGGGCTGTCATATTATCAGACCACATGTGGTTATTATCTATGTTGATATGTTGTCCAACGCCAGCCCCATCCAAAGACACGTAAATCAGTAAATGTATATATTTACTAACCAAACCACCCCTGGCCTAGTTTAGAATTATGTCACGTGTTAATAATTGCCGAGATTAAGTTGGTATTTGTGTTGGCCCCCAAATCAAATTATGCAGCAATGCCTCTCACTCAACCTGTCAAATATTATAACATAGATATTTATTTAAAAATTTACAGAGTGTCATCTATGATGTAACTTTTTCTTGTGACATTACTTTAGGAACAAGAACACCATACATAATATATGATATATATATATTCTGTAATCTACATAACTAATGAACTACCAAATGTCTGCACACGGTTGGCATGGGGTTTAATAATACTCGAACCAATTGTATGCAATATAAATATTTCAGGAGTTGCTGCCAGTCGAATTGTCACAATGTAGGTATATATCACAGGACAGAGCAGTTGGAAGATAGTGCTGCAAAGCTCAAATTCGGAGGGACGGACGGAAGCCTCTACATCACACTCAATGAACTACCCTGCCTCCTCTAGACTGCCATTCATTGCCCTAATCCAATGAATCTATGTAGTATGTTCATCACCGTATTTTAAAATGCAGTCACTTCCCCTTACGATAGAACGGG
Source organism: Eupentacta quinquesemita (assembly GCA_032360705.1). Lineage (NCBI taxonomy): Eukaryota > Metazoa > Echinodermata > Holothuroidea > Dendrochirotida > Sclerodactylidae > Eupentacta > Eupentacta quinquesemita. The sequence goes on from JAUOBX010210984.1 coordinate 22,701, forward strand.
TCGGAAAATATGTTAGCATCAGATTTTGACACCGGAACTAGGCCAATGTCGCAACCTGGGCCTAATATCTGAAATTGTACTCTATATATAACCTCAAACAAGACTATTGCCGTTTTCTTTCCTAATAATGACAAACAAAAATCATTCGCTTGAACGAACATGTTCAGCATTTTTGAGTGAGAGCCATGGCTGAGGAATTTATTTACCATCTAACGAAAATAACCGCAATTATCTCGACATAATTCCCAGCTTTCCAATTATTCAGATAATCCAGGAGTTTCAAAATAGGGCATTGGTGTTTAGGTTAGTGAATTAGCCTCATATCGTTATCGATTATTTATCTGGAAGAGTTATCCGGTACTGCACCTATCACAATCTAGTAAAGTGCATAGAGTCCGACACGTGGAGCCTTGTACAAGTTATTACATACAATTGGTTGGACCTCATAAATATGTTGCTCCGACAGAATTGCCCCCACATATTCACTGCTGAAATCTTCATTGTGGCAGGTAAAATATGCAATAACCATCTATTCTTCATCGATTAGTATACCTTGCATTATTAAAGGCCAATCGAAGTGCTGATCATTACTTCAAAGACTTCAATTCCTGTTTATTAGTCTCCTTCTTCTTCCCTTCTTCCAGCTTCTCCTACTAGATGTTGTGGGATTGCTGCTGCACGAACCATTCTTCTCCAAGAACACCTGCCATCGTCCTCGCTTGCGTTGTCCCTCCTCAGGCTGTCCCGCCACCTTTCTTTTCGGTCTTTCCCTCTTCAATTTTCCTGGAATAGCCATCTCCCTCGCTCGCCTGCGCACATTCTTGTCTTCTCGCATCCTCAAATTATCCCACTCATTTTCTTCCAGTTATTCCGACCAGCTTGTAATCTTCTATTGACCACACTGTCCACGTCGCTCTCATTCTCAATAGTGCTTCCATTCAAGTAAGCTTCGCCACAGTTGGTAGGCTGTTTGAGCCAATTCGGTTTTCACGCTTCTGTCAATCTCCATATTCATGCGTCACAATTTAACTCATACAATGGAAACTGAACCTTTCGATATGAGGGTGTGAACCAAAAATACAACATAAGTATTATGCTGCCACCACGAGTAACTGAAAAAGTTTCGTTCTGCCACACTGCAATAATTTTTGTTTTACATACCTAATTGATACAATCTGAGGCATGTACTGAATGTTGGTCAATCAATAATCATATGACTCTCTGGCTACTTTACAACAAGGTACACTGTCGATTTTTGCACTCCAATTGCTATTGTACAGAAACAGTTCTCTAGTTAAATATTCTTCGCAAGGAATATTACCTTCTAGTTTCATTAATTGGTTTTGGACCAATGTTAGAGGATCAATGTTAGAACCTCCATCACGAAGTGTCTGCAGGTGACCATATAGAATGGCATGAAATGACATCCATATTCTGATAGCGTGTAATGTCCTTCCATGTTTCCTGTTACGCCTGAAGTCGCTTCCTTCGTCACGGGCTCGGATAAGTTTTATATCTCGAGCGTTCAATAACACACGGAGACGCGAATCATTTCCCCCTTACACATCATGTTACACACACGCTTCATCAGATACACCGGCTTATTAACATACTTCCCTTATTAACATACTTCAGAACTTCCCGTAGACAAACATACAGCTATTGGTTCTTCCAAGCACTATCATAGTTACATTGATTCAAACACGTCACAATTATTCGTCCTTCACTTCGTCCTTCATTTGTTCCAGATATTTCACTGCGTCGCTAACCTCGTTTTCGTCACTTATTAGAAATAGTCAAAATTCTTACGGTGTTATCACCTGCTTTGCTGACATCGATGCCTATAAACTGAACAGTAGTGATTGATGATTGCAGTAATATCTCATCATGGAAACCTACTTTACCAAAATCGTTTGGAGCCAGTGAAATGTGCGAAAAATAGTAGAGGAGACCGGGGACAAATTAACACGGGTCGCTTGTAAGAGAAAAGTCATTACTCCGTCCCACAACTGCGTACACCCGTCATATCCGTTCAGTGTATACGAAGGGATCACTTGCGCGACGTGAGTAGAAATTCATGGTATGAAAACTTATCGGTCTACAGTCAAGGTAGGGTTATTTATTTGCCTTCCCGGCCTAAAATAGTAATATTTAAAGGTTATCTATGTCACCGATGAATATGTGACAGAGCCTTTGAGTGAAGCACATAACTCTGTAGCCCATTGTATGTGGGGTCAATTGTAACGGGTGTGGCATTTGACTCTCACTCTGACTCCTAATCATGCATAGTTGATGGTGTCTTGGGAAGCATTTTATCCGAACGCTGCTTTAATGATAACTTCGGTTTATGGTAAATATGTGATTTACAAAACAGTGGGTATTCCTGCTGAGAGTCTGGAGACCGTGCAAAATAATGTAATGACACTAGATTTAATTTTCATGTTTTTCCTAAATAACATTTGCCATTGTCACATTTGACCCACACCTCTGTTACCATTGACCCAAGCAAGAGGGTTAATGTGAGATTTTAGTCCATCTTGATATGATCATTTCTTCTCACCCTCGACAGAAAATATGAACAGTTGATATGGATATGGTAGAGAACATAATGTGACTTACATATAACTATCAGGACAGTACCACCACATGTACAGTTCTGTAGAAATTCAAACAAAAGTGATTTTGTTTACAATTGTCCCCGGTCTCCCCTACTGTTCTAGTGAATATGTAAGGATATGGAGAAGTTAGAAAGATAAATGACTGAACGAATGCAATCTTGATAGCCGCTTCCGTCCATCACCAGACCATATATTTGAAACGAGTTTTTGCCTCCATTTCATTCGGCAGGGTAATTTATTATAAAAGTGTGGTATTGATATTGCCGAGCATTTTCAATTTATTCCAGGCTTCGCACACGTTCCTCCAAGATCCCTAGTTACCTTAATTATTTACGGGAACATATCTGTTAGGAATATCCCTAGTATATATAATTCACTCACTCACTCACTAGGTCGCCACAGCCGAGCTCTTGCATGGGTCCTCCAGTCATCTCTCTCCGTCATGCAGGCGGCGATCTCTCTTGGCTCCCTC
>JAUOBX010210985.1:0-17958 GCA_032360705.1 Eupentacta quinquesemita
TGCTTTCATGACCATGCACAAAACAAAGCGAAGACGAAGCCAACCGCGGAGGAACAGGCAACGTTTCAAAGATTCAAAGACAACCATGATACACTGGATAAATTGTCATATGAAGCTTTGTCTGCTGAAAACCAACAGCTAACTTGGGACAGAGTCATATTCGTCAAAGAACTTGGTAAAGAGTTTTACGATTGGCATATCGACATTGGAATCTTTGTGGAAGAAGAGGTAATAAACAGAAACTACCTGATGCAGCCGAATCGGTACAAAGCAGAAGTACGCTTTTTTCACAAGCTGGCCTGTGAATGGTATGCTGCTCATCACCTGGTCAAACGCCTCAGGTCACCACAGTCGTCCTTGTCAGAAAACCTCGTGGACCTCATGGACCCATCCGATTTACAGCATGTTTATCGGTTTGCGTGCGGATTGGACCCAATTGCTGCTCCTCAAGTTCTGAAGGCGTTGACGGAGAGGAAGGACTGTGACCGGTTTGCTGTTTTGTGTTCATTCGAGCAGAAGGACAAGACCACAGACGTACTGGAAACTGTTCGCGACCTGGTATCACGAAATGTCAGCATCGATGAAGCCGACAGCAGACTGCTACAGCGGACCACGATCCAACTGATGGACCTCGCCTGTCAGCACGGGGTAAGTTTCTGTTCCACTGTTAACCTCTGTCCAATACATAGTTATATGTATTATATTTTTGATGTTAAAGAACATGTAATTGCTACCTTGCTAACCGGTTCTTCTTTTTCATGGTTTCAATAGTATATACTGAATGAGGTTGAAAGGTAACTTCTCTCCTATTATTTTACTATACAGCATACGAACTGGATTCATTTCCGTGCATCAGTCATTCTTTGCTACATCATTATATGGGGACAGTGATCTGTCGTAATATTAGTATAACCTATTATAACCCATTATAACTCTTCATACTTTGATCTAAGCTCACATACTGTTACATAAGCATACATGTGTGACAATTTTGGTTATTAGCTCACTCATTATCATTAATAATTCCTCATTTCTATCCATTCACTTCAATCATAGGATAAATTGAACGCCCAGTCCTATGGTGCCACGCCATGCTACTTTATGTAATTGATGATGTAACCTTACCTACATATATTTAATACAACAAGAAGCCGCTGCATCGCAACACAGTGCATAGAGAATCCAACATTTTCACAGATCGCGGCGTACATGATTGTTTCACCATTATTAGTATTGTTATCACAGCAAATATTATCATTATTAACGTTAGTGTCTTATTAATATGAAAATTATTATAAATATCATAATTATCATATTCAATAAAATTATTATTATTCTTACTATTCCAATGTGAATAATAATGTATGCTTTACAGCTGCCTACTCATCTACACTGGGTTTTGGGGACTGTGTCTGAGGCCTAATGATATTTGAGTAAAGCTTGCATATTGCTCCCAATGGATTTGGTAAATAAACTGTTATATATAAATGTCTGTCGTCTGTCTCATTTGCCTGTCGACGTGTGCATAGATGTAAATTCCACCTATATATGGCAAGCAGTGCCACACATAGTGTATAATATAACTCGCTGATCAGCCCCTCACATATTGTGACATTCTCAATTGACACGATAGGCCCTCACACAATTCCTAGGAATATTTGTCAGAAGGTTAATTCTTATCTGCAGAGTTGACGTTGCTCACCTGCTGCGATTTCCTGCTGGGTTCTTTGGGTGTGATCATTTTATTAGATATGTTAATAAGGGATAACAAATATTTATGGTTTTGGTTCCAAATTAGAGATTATTGAACAACCACAATGGTCAAAAGGAATCACGAAGTTGATATTCTCGTTATAACGGAGGTAATCAGATAGTATTGTTTCAATTCAACAGTTTCCCGTATCATGTCTACAACTGGGGAGGAGTTTCAGGAAGTTTGATGTTACGAATTCGTGCATCGTTCTTGAGTCAGACTTCCGCTTGGCAAACCTGAAAACTGTGAGGGTGCTACATATGAAGCTGTGGTACAAAGGTGGTGAGATCACCAGAGACGAACTGTTGGGGTTACTGCAGACATGTGAGAGACTCACAGAGTTACGGTAAATAACACAGTAATCAAGTTTTCATATCAACAAATCAGTACAACTTGGGGACTCGTGCACCGTCTGAAGAACGACAGAGTTTCTATAACACCTTGAATCCTGGGCACATATTTGGCGAACCTGAACGATTGTCCGTCTGTCTGTCTGTTCGCAATTTATTCAAATTGCTCACGCACCCTTCTTTCGATAATGATGAAACTTGGTCACATTGATGCTCAAGTGATGGGTCATCTAGAGTGTTAACAAAATTAGGGTCCATGGTAATCTGGTTGGCCATTACGACCATTTTGTGAAAATCTGCCAAATGCTTCTTATCCTAGAGTTTAAATCTGATGTGCTACATATAGGGTGTTCAGGGATTTGAGGTCCAAGGTTGTGTGGTGGGCCAGTTGAGCCCATTTGTGAAAATATGCCAAATGCTTCTCCTCCTAGATTTTGAATCTGATGTTGATGGAAGTTGGTCATTATCATCGTATCCCGATGCTACATGTGGGATGTAATGGAATCTAAAGCCCAAGGACGTCTAGTGGGCCATTTGCGAAAATCTGCCAAATCCTAAAATTCGAATCTGGTGATTCATCAAAGCTGGTCTTTATTATCAGGTAACAATGCTACATATAGGGTGTTCAATGATTCGAGGTCCTTCTCCTTCTAGAGATTAGATCTGATGATCACAAAAGGTGGTATTACCATTGAGTATCAATGCTACAAATAGAGTGTTCAGAGATGTTTCTCTTCCTACGGTGTTTAGGCATTTGGAGTGGAAGGTAATCTAGGCATCCATTTCAGCCCAAAAAGTAATGTTAGGGTCATATGAATGGCTTTCCCCTGCATTGCACTGCTGTGAAAAAAAGCAGGTGAGCTACTTTGCCATTGCCACTCCTGTATAACTCACATTGCTCCAAATGTATCTGGCCTACGCTGCTGGTTAACTCGTCGCACAAGGACAACAAAGACAACAACGATCCCTCTCCGAACACGGATGTGGCTATCTATAGTTAATTAGTTGTGTAGCGAATTGCAAGGCACTGCACACAAACTCGATTTACGAGGTAGTTGATAAGTTCTTGAAGTTATCCTAGCAGCTACCCTGAAACCAATACACCCCTGCATTCAGCTGCAAACCAGTGATTGGAAGGTGCAACTATTTGCTAATGCTGGTCAACTGATGTTGGTTGTCATACTTTCAACACGAGTACGAAGGTGGGTCATAGGTCATTTTCTCTCCCCGGTAACATCAGTTGTTATGTTTCACTCATGTGTCTCTAGTTAGGAAACCACTGGATATTAATTCAAGCCGGGTGTGACACACTACCGCCCTGCTTCTTCTACAATGAACTTCCGGATCCGGCAAGTGCCTAGGAACTCAGAAGGGCCGAACGTTGTTTAAAAGTAATAATTGTTCACACCTAGCTGGCTGAACTGACTCCGGAAATCGCCTTCGACATGGTAAGACATTTGTCTTACTCATTCCCGTTCAGTGCAATACAATCTCCTTTTCATCTTCACTCAGGATTAACTCCATGTCGTTCCTGTTACCACTGTCCATACCACCAGAGACGATCCCACCAGCTTTGAAGAGGAGGAACATCAATAGTACGTAATTCGGTGATCATGTTGCTTAATATAAAGTTAGGATGCTAGATTGTGCCATTCCATTTATCTGCTGCCTAATACTGCTCATATGGTTAGCACTGATAATAATCCACAGGCTCTCGCCCTATCGTCTCCAAGTCGTTTAAGGTGCCATCCCGATATCAGACTCGTTTTACCAGCTATGAAGTTGTATTCTGTGTATCCAGTACTAGGAAATTGTAGGTAAATGAGTTGATTCACTTGAACACCATAAACAATCATACATGACATGACTACTGGACGCTGCCACCTGGGGACGCTTCGTTTTAACGAACATATAAAGCACGGCGTAGCCACTTTAATTATGTTACGACAGACGGTAAATTACAAATAATATTTGGTGACAGACAGTATAAAGCCTATTTGTTGAAGTACATGTGTTGCTGAAAAAAGTCGACACCATATGCAAAATACGAATCGTTGAATTCCTCGTAGTCTTTAATATCTATAATACATGATATTAGCGACAATAACTGTGCACCATATCTCACAGATATGTTGAGTTCTAGTTAATTACTCATTCATTTATTGAGTCAGTTAATTCATGAACAGCTGTTATCTGTGTACATAGGCGGATATCACTGCGTGTTATTCTGTACTATGTTTTAAATCAATCGAGAACTTGATTAATGACCATATGCAATTCTGTCAGTCTGCACGATACTATTATGCAATTATGGCCGCACCCAACCACCCAGGTACAATACGTGTTCAAAAGGGTTCATATCGTGTGTAGTCGTGAATATTCACTAAGACATGGTTATTCTCCAATGCTTATATTTGGCGACCAGGCAAATTCGCAAGCACGCCAGTCGCAACCGACATGGGAGTCCCAGATAATTTCGAGTCATGAATATAGAATTAGGCCTGATTGCCTCATTTTCAAGGTTTTAGTTGACATATGTCTCTGTATTGTATAAATTAGTGCTGATAGACCAACACTCAACATCCGGTTGATATACACAATCCATTGAGCTGAGATAGTTTGTTATTCTATCGATATATAAACTGCATACTGCATTCATCGACTAGTACAAGATCTAATTAGCAACCGATTTCAATTAGGCTAATATGTCTGAATTGCAGCAGCTCTAAATATATTCTCCTTATTTACAGTAATACACAAAATAGCTTAATCGAATGGTGGTCAACTTATTTCCCAAGCTTCACGTTGACTGCTGCATTTATTGGCATAGTTATACAAAAGTAACATAGTAGATTCGTATATTTTCGAAATAGTTTAATGACATAACAATATAACATATATGATGCTGCAAAGCTTCATTATATTCATTTATGCAACGGAACTGCAACATAAGAGCAAAGATTGGAGATCATCCGAATGGAAAGTTATTTCGGTATAATTAAATGTGTATATGTGTGCAGCTTGCAACCAATCGGAGTTATTCTAACAGTTGCTCTCGAAAGACTAATTAAACGGGTATTGCATATAGTGATACTCCATATAGGTGTTAACTGGTATGAGAAGAGCATTTGAAGAATTTGAATCAACTAGATTTCAAGAGGATGCTATTTTTAACAGCTGAACATAACAGAGAAACATAATAATATGACATATCAGCCTCAATAGGATTAACATTTCGACCGAATGCATGAAATATGTGGTATTTTTGCGTCACTGTCCTATATTGTGTTACAGAATGTAATTTGATTGCTTGTACACAGCGGTGAAATGATTCCATTTATGTAGACTAATATTAATAGTGTTCAAATGGATTAGTGAAGCCAACTAGACTCCGCCTATCTTGTTGAAAGTAATAATCTATAACATAAATAGTATATTGGTCATAAACTATGAATCAGACAACTAGCAATAAATTAATGTCAATGCAATTAAGATGTCCAAAAAAATCCAATCAGGTGTAAATAAAGCACTGGCATCTCGTTGAGTTTCGAGGAACAATTATTGATTTGTCCTATATTGTTTTGAAGTAATGAGGAATAACAGTACACTGACATGTAATTTGGAACAGCGCACTGACGATAAACTCTCTAGCGTGAAATTCATGTCAACAGCGAAATGCACCTATCTGTAAAAAGGACTGGCATTTCAAAAGAAGTAATCATTGAACAATCATTAAATACTCTATTGCGTGGTACTGCGAAAAACGAGTAGAACATAAATAGGGTCATTTCTGTCTAATGTCGCATATCACGAAAATGCTAAGACACGTTTTTTAAACCACAATTTCATAGATGTTCAATGTGCTGCATTCCTTGATGGCACATCTAATATGTTGTGCATGAGGAAATACCGCCCGATCATCGATAACTCTGCATAACACTTGCTTTATCAGCTACATACTAATAATAAGATGATTCTATATAGCGTAAACTCACCGGAGTGCTCTAAAGCGCATTACAACTAAACGGGAAAACAAATAAATACAATACAGAGACAAGTTGACTAGTTCATAGCTAATCATCGCACTGGTGTATTCGATCATCGAAGATATGTTACATCATCTGACTAACGTCTCCTTATTTACTCTTCTTATTTGACAGTTCTGTATGACCGCCGGAATGGTCTGGTTTACCGTCTCAGCTATGAACATGGACGATGGAAGGTATGTATTAAACCAATTGAAACTGCTACATCATTAGGCTCATTGCATGCATATATTTCCCTTATGAGCACATTCATTCAGTTATACATGTAGCAGCATGCAAGTATGACGCTCTGTTGCTTCAGCCAAGACAATACACAGTACGTATTGACCTGTAGGAAAGACCAATCTGGTTCCAAATTGAATACATTGCAGCTGTAAAGTTCCACGATTGGTAATCAATGATTTACAGTGGACTGGAGAGTTGTGATTCGCTCTTATGGGGCCATACTAGTATCATATGTATCTCCCTACCATCATCGGTAGCAAATACACAGACGTTGAGCGTTATAATGTAAAATGGGACGACATAGAATAGGACCTACTCCCCATATAGATATAATGTCCAGGAGTTTAGAAAAGTATACTATCCTTGTAAATTTACAAACAACAGCCGAATGGCTACGTGAGTCCTTGCTATTCAGGGGACACACATACTTAGTGAGGATTCAATGGAATTTTACTCGATCGGGGCTTCACGTTTTAAGACATTCATGAAGAGAACAAATTATAGCACTTAAGTTCCACAAAACATTATTCGTTAATTATATTTGTTTACAAAATTGTTAATATCTTGAACACCCCCCCCCCCCTACCACCAGCAGACGTTGCTGTACAAAACTTCTATAGCTGAAGTGAGGCTGACAAGGAGCAGGAATATATACCCGACAGCGCGCTCATCCGGACATTAGGGTAATAGTACCAGGCTAATAATTATATCCCCACTTGGGGGATAATATGAGGTTGCTTTCGGGGTGTCCGCCGCCGCCGCCGTCTCCTCCGCCGATTTTCGTGTTAACGCAATAAATCTCCAATGCAAAGTCTGATTGATTCAAAACTCGACACACACGTTCACCCCAGATAAATCTCAGATGGGTTCGAAAGTGGGCAGTGTTGCATGACTGCTGCCCCCTATTGTACTCGTTTCATGCGAAAATATCGATGTTTGTCCGATTGACACGAAACTTGGTGAACATTTGGTCCTGAAAAACATGACGGTAATTTTGAGGTCAACAGAGGTGATATTGGCGCAATTTTCTCAACAATTATGGGATTAGAACAAAACTTGGTGGATGTGGTCTACAGTTATTCAAGAACGTCATGACGGTCATTTCAAGGTCATCGGAGGTCAACTTCGCAAAATGTTGTTATTTTACAAACATTGTCGGATTCAAACCAAACTTGATAGATGTGGACTACAGTTGGTTCCCCTAAATATTAAGGTCACCGGTGGTCAAGTTTGGGTAATTTTATTGTACTGTAACTTCAACCTCAAAGGAGGTGCCAGGGCCTCGAATTAGCGGCCTTGAGCACATCACAGGAAAGTGGGGATATACACGTAGGTGGTTCAACCGTCAGGAGTTGCCTGGTTGGATATTGGCATCATCCGATATCAGTGACCTACTGAGGTTAATGAAGAACTGCCAAGGCACACGAACAATTTGCAATATCCCCTGTCCTGTCGTCACGTTAAAAACAACGTGGAGATCACATGACTGAGGAATAGGCTTTCGAAGTGACCTAGGCCTACCGAATGGCCCTTCCTTTGGACGCGGGGTGACATATTGATAAATATAATGAGTGCATGTCATAATAGTTGTGAAACAACTGCAACTTGCAATTATTTTTACTACACGTCGGAGTGGCCGTTGCCGTAACGTCACTAAACGGAAGTAAATTACTCGACAGAGCGACTGTGCTCACCATTCGATAAGCCAAGGGAGTTACTGAAAATTAAAGAAAGTGCCGTCAAACTTGTATTCAAATCCATTTCACTACTCAAATACTGAACCATTTTTTGCAAGAGAGAGTTTATTCACACTCAGTAACACAAACTGGAGGTCATCATTCAGGCCTCATTCAAAATTACCTTAACACGCCCATACAATATTACCTCGACTTCTTGATCCGCCTCTCTATACGTTATCCATCGGACTCCATTGATGATCACCATATAAGCTATACCGTTGTGTGTTATAGTTGTGTGCTATCATCAGTGCGCAAAATGAACGTAGTGTTTTGCAATGTGTACGTCTAGATACACCAAGCGAAATCGACAGCAAGCTTTCGCAAGAATTCGCACGTGAAATCTGACCACATCGACCGCAAGCTTTACAGCGCATTGCGACAAGGAATTCTGTACAGTGTGGGACAGACTTCACGATTGCGGAGTTATCAGCATTTTAAGAAATTCGCTTAAAGCCCCGCCTACTCATGAATTGTGACGATATTTTGCACCAACTCTGTAACGGAATCAGTAGAGATCATCTACTCATCATGAGTGATCTACGACCCAAACATAAGATAACTCAGACAATGCGTCTTCTACTTATTGTGTTTACGAGCTAATTTCTAAGAAATCATGTCCGGCGCCACCTCTCATGAATATTATTGATTTGTGACATGTTATCACTCATACATCAACTTATTATTCCTCCCAATAGTACCACCCAAATGTCATCAAAATCAAACTCACGGCTGTAGATATATTTGACGATGGAATCATTACTCTAAGCCAATAGCCCACTCCTGAATATTATTGAGATCAGCAGCGAACACAACAGGGAAGATCTACTCAGCATGATGATCTAGTTACCACCCAACTATGAAATCAATCGGACCTCGTGTTTGTCACTCATTGTGTTCACTAGGAAGTGTCACACTCACACACACGCACATATACACACATGCATGACTACATAAATTCCGTTTGCGCCCAGCAGCAAAGAATGTTCGACTCTATCAACTGCAGTTTTCCGAAATAAATTGTCTCGTCATTGCTTCAATTTCGGTAGGAGTGTTGTATCCAGGGAGTGTATGTTATACCCAACAGCTCCGTCTGCGTTAAAACCATTGGAATGTGTCATATCCGTGACTCCCGAACAAGCATTGTGGAAGGGTTGTCAACTAGTCCTTATCGATTGTGCTCAATTTCGGTTAGTGTGTTGTTCCCAGGGATTGTACGTTATACCCAACAGCTCCGTCTGCGTTCAAACCATAGCAATGTGTCATATCCGTGACTCCCGACCCGAACAAGCATTGTGGACGGGTTATCAACTAGTCCTCATCGATTCATGTTTTGTGCTCATACTCACTGTCAGATTGCGGTCTGACAGTTGTTCACTGGCTTCGCTGTTGGCGATGATAACATCATTTTTTCACGAATGCAGTCGACATTAAATTTTTACTGAAGCGTGCTTCACATATTATCAAATGATTTTTGCGGATATCTGAAGCGAAAGTGAATTGTACGCATCATATCAACTCCCACTCTGCAACAGTAGTTGGTGTGATCGTGAAGCATGTCACCTCCAATGATGTTTTCCGTCGAATTAATTAATGCCAGATGAGTTGAATAAGATTTTTCACGAGCACCCATAGGACACGTTTCTTGTTGACCAGTCAGGCGTATATACTCTCGTTGTCGGAGAAGCAAGTATCGTGGTTGAATATACCACTTATAATGCGTCAACACTGGTGAATAGGTATAAAAAAATGATCAGTGTGTAGCACACGCTGCAAATTATGGGACCTGCAACTGGATAGGATTTTAACTACTGAACCCAAACTGGGTTGCAACAAGGGAGTAAAACAAATCAGGAACGACAGCCTGTTGACTCAACTAGAAGATTACTTATTTTTGATGTGCAAATCCTAATAATATGTGTATGCATTATTTGACCAGTTTTACGTATAGTTCCTTGAGCAAGGCGTTCATTTCGTGATGAATCTGATGCGACAAACTCTCTGAGATTGGCGAAGTGCAAACCTTATTTCAAAGAGCGCAGATCCTGTTGTTAACGTCATGAACAGATAAATATCAGCGCAGTATCAGATTAACGTGTAATATTGGATCAGTGGGATCCGCATCACTTATAGCATGTTGATTTATTCCTTAAATATCAAAGTAAATATTAGCAAGTACACCAATATGGAAAAGGCGACATAGGCTTACATTCTACTAGTGTGGTGCAATAGCAATATCAGGACAGAGAACCGATGATAATATTGACCCTGCTTCTCATGTTCGCAAAACAATACGTATATCCGAGGCTAGTTAATTATTCATTATATATTAACTAGCGAAGCACGTATAGTGCACGTTACCTCTACCGTCATGTACAATACCAGAACCTTAATCATTACTGAAACCTGACAATATCAGCTACATTAGTCAATAATAATCCACTCCATGAAACAAGTAACACAGTTGCTTTTGTAGATATAGGCAGTTTTGAATATAGTACAAGAGTTTATTGACAAGTACACCAATATTAGCAAGTACACAATATGAAATGTCATTTACAATACCAGAACCTTAATCATTGCTGAAACCTGATAATATCAGCTACATTAGTCATTTATAATCCACTCCATGAAACAAGTAATACAGTTGCTTTTGTAAATATAGGCAGTTTTGAATATAGTACAAGAGTTTATTGAGACCAAGCTGTGCATTTCATCAACAGATACATGACCAGCGTGCATACCAGTCATTACTTGTTGGTATAGGCCAGAGTGACATCCAGCTGCAGCAAGAGTGGTGCCTACAAGAACTGAAGATGGCAGAAGAGGCTGGTGTGAGTATAGTACCGTAGTAGTATATTGCAGTAAGTCAATTGTATGGTATGTTTAACAGCCAGCTGCAGCAGGAGTGGTGCATACAAGAACTGACGATAGCAGCATAGGCTGGTGTGAGTATAATATTATATGCATAAATACCACGTGACCTATGTATGCAATTAAGTGTGTGAAAGTGAATTATAACCGGGTATAATTCTGATACTAAGAACCGGCTAGCGACTCACTTCCATATAAGGGCATGAGCGTGATACGCAACTACTAAGGAGTGACTGTCATAATATGCTAAACTGCTCATAGTTTACAAATGGTTATCCTCTTTCTACTGCTCTGTGTATACATTAGTCGACTGATATCTTACTGTGTTTCATCGCCATCATTATTGACACAACCAAGTATACTTCATCAGACTGCATCATTGATATACTATAACTGGACATGTGCAGGCGGGTAAACCGCCCTCGTGTATATCTCCGCCTCATTATGAATATTGACCCCCGATGATCAGAACAAATGTCTAATTCATGTCGTTTTCACTTTTGAAGGCCTTTAAATGACATACATATATTGTTTAGAATGAAGTATCTACACAGTTTTGTTACAATCTGACAATGCTAGGGAGATCGCATATTATGACCTCAATTTGACCCATGTGTCCTTGATATGACTGTCATATTTGTCAGCACTAACTGTAGACAACATCCACGAAATTTCGTTCAAATCTGACAATTTTAGGGAAGTCGCATGAATAACGCACTTTTGACCTCCAGTGACCTCGGAATGACAGTCATGTTCATCGAGATTGATGGTAGTCCACATCTATCAAGTTTCGTTTAAATCCGACAAAGATAATATGTCTAAATTACGCAAATTTGACCTTTGATGACCTTCAAATTGTCGTCATGTTTTTCGGCAGCAAGTTTCGTGTAAATCAGACAAACCTAATATTTTCCCTGCGAAGTAAAACCTGCCAAATAGATGGCGGCAGTCGTGCTGCAATGCTCATATTCGAACCCATCCGAGATATCACTAGGGGAACGTGTCTTCCAAAATCAATCTGATAAAGTGTTAGAGAGTTATTGCGCTAACGCCTAAAGTTACTGGCGGCGGCAGTGGCGGCGGCTACACACACAAAGCCATAATATCCCAGACGCTTAGAAGCGTCGCGGGGATATAATGAGATATTCATAATAAAGAATAATCTGAACCTCTCTCATATAATTAATCCCATTTGCATCAGGCGGCGATCGATTTCCTCCATCTATTTGGTTCATTCTACGCCGTGGCTGATAATGGCCAGTCAATCATCCTTACATCAGGCTGCACCATGCCAGTACTACAGACGTTACAGAACGTGGGGATATGGAACACCAACCTCAACCTAGCGATGTTCTTCGGGATACTCTCATATGTCAAGGAATGTCCACAGATGACCACGTTACGGTAAGTATATCGAAGGCAAACCTGGAACAATGGGAACATTCTTATGAGTCGGTATCAATGGTAGTCTGGGGATCTCCGTAAGTAAACTCTCGTATACCATGGTATTAGTATGTACTATGTAGGCCTATCTGTAGTCAATAGAATGCGATTACTTCATGTATGACTTCCAAGATTTGCACTGACGATTATATGAGTAAATATAGATTATCGGTAATGAAAACGTCCAAAATATATATATGATATTCAATAACAATGGAAGTAGAAAACGACTGAGTGACAATCACCACATGCAGTTATAACCAGAAAGACAATAGAGGCGTATAGAGATTCATTGTGGATTAGGATAATCATTCATATCCTTGATTATATACAATAATGATTTTATGAGAGAGCTTGTTCAATTTCGATTTAATTGGTCAGGATCAATCTTCCCACTGACTGATCGGGCAGTTTTGAAAAAAAACACAAATATATATGAACATTCCTCTATTTTCGACCAAAACCGTCCCGCAAACCGACTTTCAGCTTGATCGGTTAGCTCAATGGATTGCAAGCATTCTATCAGGCTGGACTTTTCTCGATTACAGGCTAACAATTCCTAAAATATCGAAATTTTCACAATTTCGACCAAAAGTTACCACTCATCGGTTCAAAAATAAATAGCGTTCCTGTTCACATCGTCAGAAACCCCCACACCAAATTCCAGCTCGATCAGTCCAGTCAGGCTGGGCTTTGCTCGATTACAAGCTAACAGTTCCAAAAATATCAAAATTTCACATTTGATTAAAAAAGAAACCCCATCGGGATAAGAATAAATAGCGTTCCTGTACACATCGTCAAATACCCACACACTAAATTTCAGCGTGATCGGTCCAGTCAGGCTGGGCTTTGCTCGATTGCAAGCTAACAGTTCCAAAAATATCAAAATTTC
Organism: Eupentacta quinquesemita; assembly: GCA_032360705.1. NCBI lineage: Eukaryota > Metazoa > Echinodermata > Holothuroidea > Dendrochirotida > Sclerodactylidae > Eupentacta > Eupentacta quinquesemita. The sequence goes on from JAUOBX010210985.1 coordinate 13,320, forward strand.
AAATTTTCGACCAAAAAAGAAACCCCATCGGGACAAGAATAAATAGCGTTCCTGTTCACATCGTCAGAAACCCACATACCAAATTTCAGCTTGATCGGTCAAGTCAGGCTGGGCGTTGCTTGATCACAAGCTAACAATTCCAAAAATGATCACTTTGCCGGGGGTGTGTCTGTCCGTATGTCTGTATGCCCGTATGTGCAGATGATATCTTTTCGCGATATCTTGTGGACCGTAAATGCCCTCATAGGCTTGTGTACAAAATATCTCGTGATCGATATGTGTTGTTGATGCAGTTTGATATATACGATGGCTATGGAGGGTAGACAAACTAATTAGATTTTCAGCCCGAAATATGCTTATTAAGTACTCTAATTAGCATATTCAATGGGATTTTCCGAAGTTTCACGGATTTCTACTGTGTTCCGCGGGAACAGGTTAAATAGCATTCACAGTTCTCATCTTCCAATTGTATAAAGTTGTGACGGAAGGGAAGATTTAACGAAAAACACGTTTACTAGGAGTATTCTGTCGGTGAAAATGAGGACTTCGTTAGAGAAACAAGCGCAATCGTAAACGAAAACGTATGTGGTATGTCCAAACTGACTGAATGAGTTTCGAAATGGATGCCGGGTGTGGTAGTATGGGGAGGAAAAAAGTTAGGTCTGAACATGATCGCCACGTCCCAAAACGCCTAAATCTGCAATGGAAGAAGAATTCAAATAGCCGCTGGTGCGAAAATGGAAGTAGGTCTCAGAACGATCGCCCTGTTCCAAAACGCGTAAACCTGCTAGCCTCCGGGTGATCTTATGTGGGTGGGAGGAATAGAAGTTAATCTCGGAACGATCACCACGTTGTGAAACGCGTAAATCTGCGATAAAATCAGTTGCGTCAGAAAATTCAAAATGACCGCCATGTGGGGTCGTATTGGGCGAATATGGAAGTTAGTCTCAGAACGATCGCCACGTTCCAAAATATCCAGAATATGCAATGAAGTCAGTTTCGCAAAATCACAAGATGGTGGCTGTCTGAGCAATGCAGCGACCCCCACTTTCGAACTCATCCAATATTTTTGGAGGGCAGACATAATATGTGCCAAGTTTCGTATCAATGGCATCTCCGGTTTCTAAGTTCTTCGCGAACGTGACGAACGGACGTACGGATATACTTGATTACTTCTTGAGCTGCTCAGCCGCAGCTAAAAGAGGTCAACTACACAAGCATATGGGCAGGTTTTGACATATTAGTGTAATTGTCATTAGAAAGAACTCACATCGCTATAACAAAGTTAAACATACTCATATGTGGATAGGGCGTTATGGTAACATCATGGTACACCTCAACTGGGAACCTCCTATTAGTCGTACATACGAGTATGCAAACGAGGGGTGAGTATTGCAAAAGAGTAGTTGTCCGTGTGTAATATTATTACACCCTCCTTCAAATTGCATACACGCCAGCAGGCCCAGGTTGAGGTTTAGTAGAGAATAGTACATTATCCAAAAACTGCACCACTGTCGAGCCTTGTCGATCGTGTGTCCAGCATGTACACTATGAACATTATATATTTCTACATTTACAATGGTTATTGCGTGATGTTTGCTTGTAGCGTCACTGGTTGAAAAATTTGTTGAAAAAAACATAATGTGAACCACATTAGCATTCTCATGGAAAAATATTAGTAGGATCGGTATTTGCTAGTAATCAGTCGGAAAGAAACGTCGGTGCAGTGGCGATTTATGCAAAACAAAACAGCGGTGATACAGTACGACTCAATTGCAACTACCCAGTAACCTCTGACCACCGCTCCACAATCAGATTGAGCTGCAGTACATTTGTTCTATCATTGTTCAACTAGTATGATTGGCTTTGCCACTGTAGCAGCTACTGCTTTCATTAGAACGGATCCGCATTTATCAGCTGAAGAGGGTAATTCTATATTCTCAAGGTTGAATAAAAAAGATGCCATTGTTGTAGTTTCATTTTCCCAATGTTGATAGAATGTGAACAAGACCACAACGTTGTGGTGTGATTCCTTGCCTTATTCATTTGCTAAGTTGTGTTGTTTAGTCGTTAGTCGTAACATATGTGATTTGTTCAACAGCGTTCTTGTCTAGCATAATAGTAGTTGACCAGATGGAGTCATAAACACAACATAATTCTGGTACGATATGTCATTGAAGGTCTCTCTGGCGGACAGTAGAGTAAGCTCTGTCTCACAAACAAGACTTTAAGCAATCTGGCTACCTCGTTGAATCAGTGAAGATTGCTGTCTCCAGGATTCAGTGATTTATTCCATTGTTATATTACAAAATGAATCCTTATTTGGGATTCTCAATTTCGACACTAACTAAAGTTAAACATACCAGATTGACTTCTACAAATGTCATGAGGTATTTAATTCTATCCAGTATATTCCAGGTGACAAAGACTGTCATTTCTTTCTGATAACAGTGAAAGGTGAGCGAGTTATTTCACTGGAACAAACATGGGAGGGATCCAAATCACACCAAACTGTCCACATACAGTATACTCCTGGAGGAAGTGGTCAAACACAAAGCCCATGGTCATTGAGTCAATTTGGGGTACACAACACAATAGTTTGTGTTTGCGGAGGATCATAAATTACCAGGGTTGTTTATCTCGATGGTGAAAGTGGACTAATCCAATTAGCCCCTTCAGTCTAGTGGGGTCAGTCATCATTCGGATGGGAATTGATGAAGGTGAGTATTGATAACACTTACATGTAGTTTACAAGTTGTTCGAGTAATATAGGTGAGACGGTGCGATAGTCCCGCTGGTGTTTCACCATTATCTATCTGCCAGGATGGACCCTCTGGGTGGGAGACCTGTACATATCAATTGAGGCTCTATACAGTGGTTGCCCCATCTGAGAGGGCGGAGGCTTAGACGTGCATAGAAGGAGTGACAAACATTTAGGTTAATTTAGGAATTATATTTTGGAAGCTAACCCAGTGTCATTTGAGATACATACAGGCTAGTGGACTATTGACCTACTTATCCCAACTATGAGGTTCACCAGTGGTTGAACTGACAATCTGGGAGGCATGCGACAGGGAATTTTAGATGCCTAATTTAGTCACTCACATCTATACCGTATGATATATAACTACGAGGCTCACTGACAATTTCGTGAGTAGGTGCCGAGGGACGTATTCTAGGAGAGGCAAACCAAATTCGACTTGAGCTAGTATATATCCTAGCAACGTAAGAGGCAAAATTGGCGAAGAGGAGGCAACAGCGAGCTATTCATGTTATTGTACTACAGTACCAGGATCATTGTAGAAGGGTGGTGTGATTGACTTAATGGATTCCCTCATCAAAAAGAATCCGGCTGTCCCGGGTGCCCCCCCCCCCCAAAAAAAATAAAATAGTAACAAATTCCAACTTGTTACATGTTTACGTCCAACAAATATCGTGTCCACAAACATTTTGTTTTTCGCCCCTCCTGACCTTGACCTGACACCAAAAACAATAGAGTTCTTTCTATCAAAATATGTAACCTATGTACTGAATGTCAACTTGTTACATGTTTGCCTTCATCATATATCGTGTCCACAGGAAGTGTCACAGACATACACACACACACAACCACACACACATAATTGCGTGACTGCATGGATTCCTTCTACCTTCGGGAAGGAATAAAAAATTGGTTCGCATTTCATTGATCGGTACAAGAACCTCATCAACAATGTTTGAGTTGTAGTTTACTGGCTACCTGAGAAGCATATAGTCCCCTACCGATGTTAATGAAACACAAATGGAGAAATGTAGGAACATGCCAACGAACACTTTTGAAACATTCAATGGAAAAAGTTCTTGCACAGGATTGTCGGTGTTTTGTTTGCACTTCAAAATAAAATACAATTGTTCGACATACCCATACATCCACATAATATTATTCCTGTTTGTTATAAGGGTAGCACGATTTAATACCAATGGAGGTGTATGGTTACCTGCAACATGATAGTCCGGCTTATCGTAAACAGGCCTAATCGGACTGTTCAACTAAACTGTATCCAATGTATTCAATTGCATAAATTCAGTGATGTCAGTTTGATTATCTACCTCTGTTATACACTCTGCATGTCACTATGGCGTAGACTGAAGAGGCGTTTTCTACTGTGAAATCCAATAAAATTAGGGTCAGCAACTGGCGTAATGAAAATGTGTGTGAGATTGTGGATGAAATAGACCACAAGGTGCAGACATCATACGACAGTCATTGTACCTATACCCCGAGATACAGGGTGAGATTTGTCACACCGCTGCCTCGATATCATTTAAGCACTAAGCAAGGTATTGTATTCAATCATCAATTGTAGGCCTTGGCATCCTGGATACGGATAATTCAAAATGACAGGAAACCACATTAACTACTACGAAAACTACCCAGTACCATACGGGAGCAATTTATATGTTAAAAACATTAACATATTGGCACATTGGCCCGATTAGCGCCTGTGCTGACCCACTGAACCGGGACGTCATTTACCTATTGAACATGTTGGCCTACTGGCTATTTTGTCAGGTGAGCATGGGTTATCTGTTATCCTCCTGTCCATGTAAAATAACATGGTTAATATTATAGATACATACGCCCAGCAATGTTTTTCTT
>JAUOBX010210986.1:0-11830 GCA_032360705.1 Eupentacta quinquesemita
GAGAGCGACTGATTGACAATAGTAGTAATTATTGGAACAACGTTGTCGATGACACCTTTCAATAGCCATGTTGGCACCGGATCTAATGCACAGGACTTGCAGGGCGATCGTTTCACAATATTGCGCACCTCATCCGCGGTGGACAGCTTCAGATATTCAAGGGTGTTCTGCTGCAGCTGTAGGTTCATTCCGTCAGGGGTGATTTCCCTCGTTTCCGTGTCTCGACAGCTAGTGTGTTCGCCATTTGGGGGTGAGTTTCAGTTTCGGGCATTCTGGCAAAACGGACAGCGCATTTTGCCATTCTAAATCATGCAAAACCCCGGTGCCTACACTATATCGATGCTTTTCAGCAGTCTCAAAGCACTCTACAGATATCACCCTTATCATTAGTGACTTGTCAATCCCACACTTGATATGTGCACGTTCCTTACTGTTCTCCTCTGATGCACAGAGACTGATCACGTCATTGTGTCTCGCTGGGGACATCCCAATGGCTGCCACATAGATGCTTGCTACTGACTCTCACCTAGCAAGTCACCTCACAAGTTCCCAATAATGCCTGGATGGGAGGAGGCACCAGGAAAACCAGTGTGTGGGGGTCCAAACTCTCAACCTTCACGCAAATATAAATTTCAAATTCACGACTAAAAAAATGACTGGCAATTAAAAATACCATTTGAGTAGAAACATTTGAGCATTTGAGGCAAAGAATCACAAAATGAACGGTTTTCCTTTTCAGAATGTTTTGAATCTGCAAGATATCTCTGCCCTGGGGGTTGTTTACTGCCTGTTGCTGCTGTATGTCTATTTCTCTGTCAGTGAGTACATCTTCCCTGCAATATTCTCTTGTATCATGTCACTTGTGTTTCTCTCGATTAACCACATCCTTTCTGTCATCCTGGCTGTAATTTTGGACCAATACCAACATATTATACTACTAATAGTAGTAATTGGTCTTATACAGAACGAACTACAACAAGAGAGTTTCTGATGCAGTTCTCAGATGCTGAAAGTATTGGTAAAACATTAGGACTATGGAAGAACAATACTTTTTTGACAAATGTTTGAAGTAATTGATTGTGTTGAGAGACCTATGATATTACAATGGGTATGTCGAAGGGCGCCCCTGGGAGTAAGTGGTAATTTGTTACATACCTGTTTAGCTATCACCTAGTGGAACGTGGTGGCCTTATAATCCAGAAAATATAGGTTCGAGTCACATTGTACTTTTAAGCAAAGTGCTCTATCCCACAATGACTGGAATGTGATTTGTATGTTGCCGTCTGTGTGTAATGACCACCTCCTTCGAATTGAGGTCACTCTGGAAAGACATTGCCTTGGTTCAAAACCTGGCTAGAGTTTGCAGCTGTCGAGAGTGCTGTATCCTGGTATGCACCCTTGTCAGCATGTATGGGGTCATGCAGTACCCGTGTCCAATGAGTAAATTGTAAACAAAAACTGAGCACTAGTCAAAAGAGAAGGTGTGTTAAAATCGGTGCTGCTCAACCTCGATCCCCACATGCAGGATCTCTCAATCAGAGGCGTTAGTGACTTCCTTGACCCATAGTATTCGGTCTAGAAAATTAGAATAAAACAAATTGAGTAACAACCTGGTGTCCAAACAGGTGATGGTTTCATCATGTTGAAAGGATGGATGAGAGTTAGGTTAATGTGTTTGGTTGGCATGGTATAGGTGAGCCTTGGAAGACTTAATAGGTCCACATTTGTGCACAGATATCTTGCAGCTCAAGGTATGAGCCTGTTCATGGTTGTATGAAATGTGATATGCTAATGATCTATGTCGAAGGTCATTTGGGGGCGCAGGGAGACCGGGCAGCACGAACAGTGTACAGATCAATGAAGATATCGTTCATTTGGAGGTAGGAAGATCTTTCAGTAATTCCCTGGAGAAAATTATGAATCCTTTCACCACAAAACGTCACTAATATTTCCCCCAAATTTGAGGACAATAACATAGTCGAAGATTGAGTGGAATTACATCATTTCCAATCAGTTATCATGGTAGGTTGAAAATACTTTGTAGCGATAAGTCTATGTGTGAATTTTCATTCACTCCCGAACGTTTTATTAGGTTTAGCCGCTGTGAGCATGCGCATTGATAACCATGAACTGGCTTATCCACAGTGCATTGGCCCATTCAGTATATAGTGGACTGGTGGAGTGGATGTGTGCTGTTGAGTATCCCTGTCCACCCATGGTTGTATAGACTCCTGACAGGAAACCATTCATGACGATGATGATTATCGAATAGCAGTTCCAGGACCACTGGAAACATGTAGAGCCCATCGCACATCGGCCCGATCCGACCCCGACTCGACTGAGACCAGACCATTTCTTTGTTTGGTCCGAGTCGGGTCGGGTTGGTGTGCAGCAAAATTTGTTTAGAACCAGACTCACTCCAGACTGGTTTTATTGAGTTTCATCTTTTTTTTTTTATATCAAACATGTTATATTGGTTTTGTAGTTTAGACTGAGTTTGGTCTTGTCTTGGTCAGGTTGGGATGATGTGCACGTAACATTGAACCCGACCCCACAAAGATAGTGCGGGACGTGTGGCTGACAACCGACCCGACCGAGACATGACCAAACCAGTTGAAACCATAGTTTTGTCTTGTTTCGGTCAGGTCCGGGTCGGGTCGCCCTGGTGTGCAGCCCGGTTTAAAAGGACATTACGGCTGCTGTTGCTCCTTGCTTCGACAGATAATTGCTGAAGATAACTATTAATTTATTTCAGGTCAAATTGAAATGGTGAAGTCCAAGTGGGGTATAGCTCTGAGTGCAACAGTCTTGGCATCCCTGTCGCCTCTAATGGCAGTTGGGGTTACTCTGTTACTTGGGGTGGAGACAACTCTCAATGAAGGGTATGTATTCATTTAATTCTATTCATTTGTTCTTTGATTGAGGTGAGAAGACACACATATAGTTAGAAAGAGCAAGTATACAACAAGAATGATCTAGTGGTCTAGAAACCTGTTAGGGCTTGTCTAAGTAGACCATTCCCTAATCGTGTCCCACAGAGGACATCCCAGTAGGACACCCAGTAGGACACCCACCTAGTAGGACACCCACATACGGCGACCCTTCTATTGACCTCACAAGGTTTCCTGAGTGGGACGAGGAAATTGAGATGACGCCTCTTGCCTAATAGCAAGGCTACAACCCTTAACAAAATATGGGGACAGTCCTGTGGCACAACCGTAGTGCAAGAATTGCACCATTGAATATCACCCTTCCTCAATGTTGCACCCAACAAAAGTGTTGTCAAATACCAACATTGAATGGGGGAGCAGGGGTGTCCCATGTATGTCTGGCGAGAATTGTAGCTGGCTATATGCAGGCTTTCCAACTTGCAATTTTGACAATTTGTCTGATCTCTGATATGGACAATATCGGCCAATGTTGACACCAGTGTTGTAGCTTTTTATTTGATTTCAATTATGCGTTGCCCTCCTCTCTGCAGTGAAATCTTCCCGTACCTGGTGATCATCATAGGCCTGGAGAATACGCTGGTGATTACCAACTCAGTGGCATCCACCAGCATGGATCAGGATGTACCGACAAGAATTGCAGTCGGTGAGTTATTGCTGATACACTGAAAACGAATTGTCTCATCTCGCTCTGACGAGTCAACTCTCTCAACTTAACTAGTTTCCAGTCAGCCCAATTAATCACCTTTGACCAATTCAATTCGAGCGGAAAGATGAACTAGTTCATCAAATTACTGCTTGATAGGCTCAGGTGACTCCAGGATTTTTGGAGTCGAGTACTCGCGTCCATCAGTTGGCCTATAATTGGCTTTGGTTACTGAACCTTTATATCTAGGAATTTGTGGAACATGACCCTCCTCTATATTCATTTCATCCAAAGACTGCAGACGAATGAGCGATGATGCTGAACAATGCACCAGAAACATGGTCGTTTTCTTAAGAATTATCGATTCAAAATGGGCTGCCAGAGAATAATGTTAGTTCTGAAAGTTGTTTATAAATCCCCACTCTCGTGCGACAATAGTTTTAACTTTCACGCTAAACATGTGACAGCTGTTTTCGTAATGGTACTACAACACAACAAACTTTCCCATAACCACGGGCGCTAGCCCTTAGTTTGAGTGCCCCATGAAATTCTGAATCAACTGGCAAAAAAGCACATGATAGTTAGCGCTGCACTGTGGCATTCAGTTTTCCTTCGTAGCCCCGTCGTAGTGGACGGCCGCCCCAGAGAAGATCATGCGGTAATCGAACCAGATCAAACGGGTTCTGGCTCTATGAGTGAGAAAGCGTGCGTGGCTAGTGATTGTGACTAAGATTGAACATGTACAAGTATGCTTCTTGCGATGTTCCCCAATCTGTGAATAATTCACTGCAAAGACCCCCCAGTGAACTCAACATTATTATTTTTCAAGAGCGAAAAGCGTAGCTTCCTAATAATAATAATAATATTGCAAAATATATAGCGCCAAGGCCTCAAAGCGCTTCACAGTATTACCCCTGGTCATTGGTATAGCTCATCCCCCACACAAACGTGGGGTTGGCAGCAGATCGAGATCAGCGCGAATGACAAGCCACACCTCACAGGTTCCCAATTAGCACCTGGGTGGAGAGAGACGAGATAGATGAAGTGCCCTGTCTACAGACACACCGCGGCGGGACTCGAACCTCGAATCTCTGGATCACAAGTTCAGAGCCTTAACCACTAGGCTACCCCGTCCTAATAATATCACTCACATATATGTGTATCATGTACAGCCTCTGATTTATCGTAATTTATACAATTCTAGAAAAAGGTTTGGTTCACCGAAAGTGCTGCAATACAGAACTGACGAGGCAATATGAGTCATGATACTTCTCAGTACAACAAACTGCCTCGTGCGTTTCACCGAAATTACGTATCATAGTGAATCTTTACAATGTTAGAGATGACTGACGGACAACGACGGTAGGCTACTGTATAATGGATAGGAAATGGCAAGTATTTATTACTTCAGTCTTTCTGGGATTGGCACTCAGTTTAACCTAGTTTTCAACAGACAGCCAAAGGTAAATGAATAGGCTACTGAAAAGGCTAGGCCTTGGCGGGAATTGAACACTGGTCCCCTCAATATTTCCACTCGACTACATCTGCACTCCAATTTTTCCACAGGACTATGTGAGGAGGGCTGGTACATCACCAAAAACCTTGTCACGGGGACGTCTATTGTCTTCTTGGGGTACTTCACTTTTGTTCCAGCCATACAGGTCAGTTTAGTTCACTTCGTGTTCCAGTATAGATGAGTTCATTGCCTAATCAGATCAAAAGGTCATGTGGTTATAGCAGCAGCTTTCATGCTCTTCTTGTGTTCAGACTTGTGCAGGTCGACTGACAAATCAATTTGCCTATCCTAAAAGTATCACATCCACAGCGTTAGGTAATTGTATGCATGTGAATTTTGTAGTCATTATTAGATAGCATTTATGTCATGCTCTCATGAGTAATTTTCTGACTAATCTCATTATTGCACTAATTCACTTTCAGATAACATTTATATATTGCTTTCATGAGTATTTTTTGAACTAATCTCCTGTCAGTGAAATTGCAAATTATATCCAAGCAAATGGAGGGACTAGTTCATTGAATTACTGCAGGAGTGTATATTCTCCCTTGAAAACTAGAAATTCATGAAAAACAAATTGCTACCACACTAAACAAGATCCGGGTCATCAACAATGTTTGAGCCTCAGCAGAAATGACCAAGTAGGCATACTAATAACCACCTTAGTACAACCCGTGTGTATGACCCTACTAGCATGAGTGCCACAATTAGTTAAATTACCAATGTTGGGATGATATGCACATGGCACTGAATGTATCATACCAAACACAGCAGGATCCTTCCTTATAGCCAAAACACCAGACATGGTATTGCCACACTCGCACAACTGTTGCCCATTCTGTTCATGAGGTGGCAATGATACCCGCATGCATATTGCTGGAGTGAAACGAATCTCGAACAGCCCTTCTTTATAATGCACTTGGAAGGCAAGTGAGGCCAGAAAGTTGAGAAATATGTGACTAACTCCCATCAAAATCAGTGACAATTCCCCAGAAATCATTTCTGAATTGTCAGCCAATTGTCAGAGGTATGGTAAAAAATGGAACTAAGATTGTGTATGAGGGTGGCGATAGAGGAAGGCATTGATAATAACAGTTTACCGATACTGTGGTATTATATGGACATTGTGGGGATTCATTTGCATGTAATTATACCCCCACTTCTGGGATATTATGGGTTTGCCTCCGCCATGTCCGCTGGAAGATCAATAACTTTCTATTTCCGATTGATCTCAAACTTGGCGCGTTCGAAAGTAGGCATGGCTGCATGAATACTGCTCTCTATGTTGCATGTTTCATGCGAAAATATCAAGTTCATCCGATTTACTCGAAACTTGCTGGATGTGGGGGCTACAGTTGGTCCCGAGAAACGTGGCGGTAATTTCAAGGTCATCCGAGGTAAAACTGGCATAATTTTCTGAACTTTGTCGGATTTAAACTAAACTTGGTGGATGTGGACTATTGTTTGTTCCGGAGGACATGAAGGTCATTTCAAGTTCACCCAATGTCAAACCACAAAATGAGCCCTTTCCCCCGGTAATTGCTGGTCTAGCCTATGCACCCTATTCTCTCTTCATTTCTCTGTTACAGGAGTTTTGTATCCTCGCATTGATTGCAATGCTGACAGACTTCTTTCTCCAGATGTTTTTCTTTGTTCCTGTGCTGTCCATTGACTTCAGGAGGAAGGAGGTAGGTCATGTGATTAACTGTCATTGACTAGTTTGTCACAAAAACTGCAGCCCCCAATTTATATTGAGAATATCTCATTCCTCATTTGCACTCCACACTGCTTCAGGGTGCTTCAAAGTGCTTTACAGATCCCTGATTATTGGTGACTTGTCAAACTTGCACATGTGGAGCGTGGTAGCCCGGGTGCATTGTAGCCCGATTGGCTAAAGCGTTGAGCTAGTAATCCAGAGATTACGGGTTCAAGTCTGCGTTTTACCTTTGAACAAGGTGCTCTATCGCGATAGCTCACAATGAGTGGATGGTGAGTTGTAAATTGCCGTCTGCATGTAATGACCACTCACCTTGCCTTGAACACCTTCTCCCACCCCCTCCGCATTGAGGTCACGCTTCAGAAGCATTGCCTTGGTCCTTGAGCCTGGCTAGGGTTCGCAGATGACAAGAGTGCTGTATCCAGGTATGCACCCTCGCCCGCTTGTATGGGATCTGTACCCGTGTCTGGAGAGTGAACCATAAGATTTTTTTCCCCTGTACAACTTTTTCTATTCTACCCTGAAGCACAGTGTGTAACATTACATGTTAAGACCCCCTCCTCTACATTGAGGAGGCATTGCCCTTGGTCTGTGACCTGGCGAGGGTTTGCATCTAACGAGAGTGCTGTATCCAGGTAGGCACCCATGCCAGCTCATCTGGAATCGGTACCCGCGTACCCGATCAGGGAAACAATACATATGCCCCGTTATACTGTGGACGCCATTTGGGGAGAGGAGGCAAGGATTCACCAATGTCTATCCACTCTATCCATAGTTTTTGCCCTAAGAGCCTTTTTTTCTTCCAAGCCGCTCTTAATAATTGGAGGGAGGGAAAATCCATCATTTGATCAAAGTTTGTTTGATCAGTAGTTCATACCTCAGCCGAAATTTGCATCAAGTTGATGGAAGGTTCCCTTGTGTTTTCAGAAATACCTCTAAAAAAATCCCATAGCAGGATATCCCACCTAACTTGATTTCTAGGCACAAACACTGATCCAGCTTACACTGCACAGGTGCAACACGCCTGAGGAAACTGCATGCGCTATGAAATAGAATTTATGGTAAAATTGATGTAAACCCCAGTCAAGACCCATCTTTTTCGAATAATCCTGGTCTTCTGTTCTCTATTTGTATTGGTTATATGCGCTTTATGAAGGGGTCAAATTATTATTATCTCAACAGTGGGATGAGACATCAAAGACAAGACAGCGTAGCGAGGTAGCGATTTCTATAACAGCAGATAATTTTGTGATACTGCCCCCCGCCAAGAAGTCCTACTCTCCGTTTGATACCTTTTCTCCAAGCCAGGAGAAACCGGATTTGTCGTCAAAGGTCCCGTTCCTCATGCTACTGGCCAGTCGACGCATTCTACAGAGGTTTATCATGGTGAGTCATTCAGCTGTGTAACTGATATTTTAGTCTCAGGCAGGGCGCTTCACCCCAGGCAGGCCATGGAACCCTCTTGGTTCCAACCTAATCTATGTGAACTAGGGACTACTCTTCGACAGAAATAGCCCCTGGTGAACGAATACTCTCCTCACATACACCTCCCCAATTTCCATTATCCAAGGAGTGGGAACCACAGATTGGCTCCTGGCCCCCTTGATCTGGCCTCAAATACATACAATAACTGTACAATCAAGAGGTCACTTCTAATTAAAGTAGCCCCTAATATGGCTATGCTTATTTCAACCCTCGCTCAGGTTTACTGTCTCCCTTCAACCGTGTTCACTTTGATGAGAAATGATAATTTGGATCTTTACTCTGTCGATCATTGTGCCATTCCTGTTCATCTATCACTCTGGCCCACTCCAAACTCTGCGACCAGCGAAACTTCAGAAAACTCATTGAGTCTCTCCGAGTCTGGCAAACATGTCCATATTGATGTGAAATGATGATTTGAATGTTTCCTCTTGTCTCATGCAGGCTTTCCTGCTCCTGTGGATCATCGTGTCATTCCTGTTCATCTACCACTCTGGCCTGGCCCAGTACCTCTATGAGTCCATAAACAACAGCAACTCTACCATCTCCTCGGCGACCAACAAGGTCCCTGTGGTGAAGGACCACATTGAGTACCTTAGCAAGGAGTACATGGAAGCGGGCAGCGTGTCCAACCCGAGTCACCAACCAGTTGGTGGCGTTAATCTAGGACATCCGCTGTCAGACAAAGAGGGCATCATGGGCGGGGTCCCTGACCTGCCGGGTACCGTGCCCGCAGCAGGATTCCAGGAGGCAGAGCCTAGCCAGCTGGAGGACAGTGACCGGCTCTTCCTCAGCCTTTGGCTGACCAATCGACAGCACTGGAGGTTCTCTGCATGGCACTGGCCGGCACTCCTCAACTTCTACAATATCAGCTTATCGGACAGGTCAGTATAGGAAACTCAATGTAGTTTATGCACTCGTCAATTGGAATCGGGGTCGGGGGAACCGGGGATAGTTGGGACAGCCTGGGACTTTGCTGTTGATGTGCATGCAAATGTGTCCCTGCTGTGCCAGAGAGTTGCGCGAGAGTAAGTAGGGGATTGTGCGGTTTTTGGAAGAGCTAGGACTGGTAGCCTGGATGTGCGCTCATTTAGCTGGGGATGCTGGCTCAACAGGAGTTCCTATCAATGTTGAAACTTTGCTTTCTTGCTAAATAGCGGGGACAGCCGGGGCATTCAATGAACCTTTCCATCCACACCAAAATCAATATCTGCTGACAGGCCCTTCCCTGTTCATGGTCCAAGGCCTCATCTGCAGAAAAACACATTTTTTTCAGTCCATCATTGTTTCGTACATGACCTCTGGTTGTAGTATATTGGGTGAATCTACATGACACCACATTACTTGACTGAGCTACAGTCATACTCATACATATTATGATCAAACTCATTCATCAGTGCTATAGTCAAGTCCTCACAATCCATGTCCCAGTCTTAAACGGAGTCACAGTGTCTGAGTCTTCGAGTCCTTGTTCAAATTTGGATATTTTTTTATAATTGATCATGGGATTGATCAGTCTGTGGGAGCCCTGTCTAACGGATACATGTGGGCCTAGAGGCTCCACTTCTTCATTTACCACCTTAGATATATATATATATATATATATACTATGAATACTTTGGAGAACAATACAAATGGAATGAGATGTACCTAGCCTTGTTAGTAAATGAAACTGCACAAATCCCAACTGAGTTACTATATATATGAACATGTGTATCACACTATCTGTGCTGTCACGAGAGCCCATGCTACTGTATGTAGACTGGATATATCTAGTTTTGGTGAGTTTTCAATGTTACCTGATTGCTAGGGGGGAAATCTGGGAATGAGCAATTAATTTAGGTCAAATTCCATGTTGTTCTTGTCATTTGAATAGCATGGAAAAATAGTAAAGGACTCAGACCGAGTCTTCAAGTCCTTTGGGACGAGTTTGAGTCTGAGTCATTGACCTCCGAGTCCTTCGGAAGAAGGACTCAAGACCTGTCTTGAGTCCGAGTCCAGTCCAGTCATGAGTCCTCCAGCACTGTCATTCATAAACATTTGATGTGTGAATGTGTTGGTAGAGCACTGGACTTGCGAGTTCAATTCATGGCTGACGCATCCTTGAGCAAGGTGTTATTGGGATCCTGTGTGGAGGTCCAATACAATCGACGCTGGCTTCACTGCTGCTACATACTCCCTGGGATTGTCGGCAGTGCGTACCGCTTCCACTGATTAGTGTAATACCTGTGGAACACGTTGAACATGTCACATACGTGATAGGGAAGTGAATATTATCATTACTATTGATAAATATTTTGCTCTACAGGTATATCAGTATACTACCGCCAATCAAGCTACAGGTCAATGTCCAGCCCTCCGAGGCCCTCACCCTTCGTATAGACTCTGAGAGGAGGCGGTTCGTGGACTTCCAGGGACGTAGCGAGCCAGCCGACAGTGGCTTTTACTCCCAGATCAGGGCAGAGCACGACACTGCAGAGGATTACACTCAGTTCAACTTTTATGTAACGCTCTTTCTGGGGGTCGCAAGTGGCGCCTCGCTGGTGGTTCTGGTGCTGCTACTCTTCTGGTGCGTCCGGATCATCCACAACCGGACCCCCAAGCGATTCATCGATACGGCTATCCCGAGGGATCGCGGCCACCTCGAACACTTTACGAACACCCCTACACCTTCACATAAACAGGTAACTAGACTGTGTGTATGCACATCAACATTCATCCATGTTCATATCAACATTTATCCATGAAACATCCACATTTATCCATGTACACATCAACATTTATCCACGAAACATCAACATTTATCCATGTACACATCCACATGTATCCATGTACACATCCACATTTATCCATGTACAGATCAACATTTATCCATGTACACATCCACATTTATATATGCACACATCCACATTTATCCATGTACACATCAACATTTATCCATGTACACATTAACATTTATCCATGTACACATCAGCATTTATCCATGTTCATATCAACATTTATCCATGTACACATCAACATTTATCCATGTACACATCAACATTTATCCACGTACAGATCAACATTTATACATTACACATCAACATCTATCCATGTGCACATCCACATTTATATATGTACACATCCACATTTATCCATGTACACATCAACATCTATCCATGTACACATTAACCTCTATCCATGTGCACATCAACATTTATCCATGTATACATCAACATTTATCCATGTACACATCAACATTCATCCGTGTACACATGAACATTCTTTAATGTACACATCAACATTTATTCATGTACACATCAACTCCTATCCATGTGTGTGCACATCAACATTTATCTATGTGCACGTTAACATTTATTCATGTACACATCAACCTCTATCCATGTACACATCAACATTTTTCAGTGTACATATGAACAAAATGATCAAACTGCACATGGACACACAGTCATCCATGTACACATTCACATTTATTACACACAATGGAATACTGGGTAAAACAGGGAGCTGGGGGCTTGGGG